>SDVV010000013.1:0-57969 GCA_016164225.1 Gammarus roeselii | reverse complement strand
AAGTGGACATGGTTCTCGGATCTGCGTCAGGAATGACGTCACTTCCTTGGAGTGGCAATGCTTGTGAGGAACTTTGATATCGCTCGCGGGCGGCTTCGAGAACAAAGTTTCTACCCTACTGATCTCGGCTCGTAGATGAATTTGACAAGGTTTTCGGGGCTGCTGCAGGAATGAAGTCACTTTCCCTGGAGGTGCAATAGCTGTAAGGCAAATAGAAATCAGTCTCGGGGCGACTCCGAGAACAATGTCACTACTCTACAATGAACTCGGCTCGTAAGGGAAGTTGACTTGGTTATCATGGCTGCTGCAGGAATGAAGTCACTTCCCCTGGAGTGGCAATGCTTCTAAGGAACTTTGAAATCACTCTCGGGGCGGCGCCGAGAATAAAGTAACTCTCCTACAATTATCTCGGCTCGTATATGAAGTGAACAGCGTTCTCGGAGCTGCTGCAGGAATTAAGTCACTCCTCGAGAAGCTATACATGTGAGGAACTTTAAAATCGCTCCCGGAGCAGCTCCGGGAACAAAGTCACTACCCTACAATGATCTCGACTCGTAAATTAAGTGGACAGAGTTCCGGGGGCTGCTGCAGGAATAAAGTCACTTCCCTTGAAGGTGCATGGCTGTAAGGCAAATGGATATCAGTCTCCTGGAAAACTCAGGGAAACAATTCACTCGCCTAGAATGATCTCGGCTTGTAGATGAAGTGGACAGAGTTCTCAGAGCTGTTGTGGAAATGAAGTCACTCCCTTGAAGATGCAATGGTTGTGAGACATAGGGAAATCGGTCTTAGCGCGGCTCCGAGAACAAATTCACTACGCTACAACGATCTCAGCTCGTAGCGGGAGTGGGCATGGTGAACGGGGCTGCTGCAAGAATGAAGTCACTCACTTGGAGTGGCAGTGCTTTTATGGACCTTTGAAATCGCTTTCATGACGGCTTAGAAAACAAAGTCACTACCCTAAACGAGCTCAGCTCGTAGGGAAATGAAATGGTTCTCAGATCTGCTGCAGGAATTAAGTCACTTCTCCCTGGAGGTGCAATGACTGTAAGGCAAATAGAAGTCTGTCTCCAAGCGACTCGGAAAACAAAGTCACTCGCCTACGATGATCTCGGCTCGTAGATGAAGTAGACAGAGTTCTTGGAGCTGTTGCAGTAATGAAGTCACACCCTTGGAGGGGCAATGCTTGTAAAGAACTTTGAAATCGCTCGCAGGGCGGCTCAGAGGACAAAGTCACTACCCTAAACAATCTCAGCACGTAGGGAAAGTGGAAATGGTTCTCAGATCTGCTGCAGGAATGAAGTCACTTCCCCCGGAGGTGCAATGACTTTAAGGCAAATGGAAATCGGTCTCCAAGCGACTCGTAAAACAAAGTCACTCGCCTACGATGATCTCGGCTCGTAGATGAAGTGGACAGATTTCTTGGAGCTGTTGCAGTAATGAAGTCACACCCTTGGAGGTGCAATGGATGTATGTGAGACAAATAGAAATCGGTCTTGACGCGCGACTCCGCGAACAAAGTCGCTACCCTACAATGATCTCAGCCCGTAGGGGAAGTCGAGTGAGTTCTTGGGGCTGCTGCATGAATGAAGTCACTAACTTGGAGGTGCAATTGCTGTAAGGCGAATGGAAATCGGTCTCGGGGCGGCTCCGATAACGAAGTCATTACCCTACAACGATCTCAGCTCGTAAAGGAAGTGGACAAGGTTATCAGGGCTGCTGAAGGATTGAAGTGACTTCACCTGGAGGTGCAATAGCTGCAATGCAAATGGAAATCGGTCCTGGGGAGGCTCCGAGAATAAAAATAACTCTCCTACAGGGAAATCGGCTCGTAGATGAAGTGGACAGAGTTCTCGGAGCAGCTTCAGGAATGAAGTTTCTCACTTGGAGTGGCAATTGCTTGTAAAGTACTTTAAATTCGCTCTCAGGGCGGCACTGAAAACAGAGTCTCTACCCTCCAATGATCTCGTCTCGCATATGAAGTGGACAAAGTTCTCGGGGCTGCTGCAATAATGGAGTCACTTCCCTTCGTGGTGCAATGGCTGTAAGGCGAAGGGAAATCAGTCTCGGTGCAGCTCCGTGAACAAAGTCACTACCCTGCAACGATAACAGCTCGTAGGGGAAGTGGACAAGGTTCTCAAGGCTGGTGCAGGAATGAAGTCATTTCCCTGGGAGGTGCAATAGCTGTAAGGCAAATGAAAATCGGTCTTGTCGCGGCTCCGAGAACAATGTCACAACTCTACAATGAACTCGGCTCGTAAGGGAAGTTGACATTGTTCTCGTATCTGCTGCAGGAATGAAGTCATTTCCCCTGGAGGTGCAATGACTGCAAGGCAAATGGAAATCGGTCTCGGGGCTGCTCCGAGAACAAAGTCACTACCCTACAACGATCTCAGCTCGTAGGGAAATGGGACATGGTTTTCGGGGCTGCTGCAGGAATGAAGTGTCTTCCCCTGGAGTGACAATGCTTGTAAGGAACTTTGAAATCGCTCTCGTGGCGGCTCCGCGAACAAAATCACTACCCTACAGTAATCTTGACTCGTCGATGAAGTGGACAAAGCTCTCGGGACTGCTGCATAAATGAAGTCACTCCCGTGGAGGTGCAATGGCTTTAGGGCAAATAGAAAATGGTCTCGGGGTGACTCCGCGAACAAAGTCACTACCCTCCAGCGATCAAAGCTCATAGAGGATGTGGACATGGTTTTCGGGGCTGCTGCAGGAATGAAGTCACTCCTTTGGAGTGATAATGCTTATAAGGAACTTTGAAATCGCTCTCGTGGTGGCTCCGAGAACAATATCACTACCCTACAATGATCTCGACTCTTCAATGAAGTGAACAGAGCTCTCGGGCATGCTCCGCGAACAAAGACCCTACTCCACAACGATCTCAACTCGTAGGTGAAGTGGACATGGTTCTCGGATCGGCTGCACGAACGAAGTCACTTCCCCTGGAGTTGCAATGACTGAAAGTCAAATGGAAATCGGTCTCGGGGCTGCTCCGAGAACAAAGTCACTTCCCTACGACGATGTCAGCTCGTAGGGAAATGGGACATGGTTTTCGGGGCTGCTGCAGGAATGAAGTGTCTTCCCCTGGAGTGGCAATGCTTGTACGGAACTTTGAAGTCGCTCTTGTGGCGGCTCCGAGAACCAAATCAATACCCTACTATAATCTTGACTCGTCGATGAAGTGGACAAAGCTCTTGGGGCTGCTGCATGAATGAAAACACCCATTTTGAGTGACAATGCTTGTAAGGAACTTTGAAATCGCTCGCAGGGTGGCTCCGAGAACAAAGTTACTACCCTACAATGATCTCGGCCATGGATGATGTAGACAGAGTCCTCATGGCTGCTGAAAAAATGAAGTCCCTTCCATCGGAGGTGCAATTGCTGTAAGACAAATGGAAATTGTTCTCGGGGCGGCTCCGTGAACAAAGTCATTACCCTACAACAATCTCAGCTCGAAGGGAAAGTGCACATAGTTGTCGGGGCTAATGCAGGAATGAAGTCATTTCCGCTGGAGGTGCAATAGCTGTAAGGCGAATGGAAGTCGGTCTCGGGGCAGCTCCGAGAACAAAATATTTCTCTTACAATGATATCGGCTCTTGGATGAAGTGTACAGAGTTCTCGCAGCAGCTGCAGGAATAAAGTCATTTCCATGGAGTGGCAATACTTGTGAGGAACTTTTAAATCGGTCTCGGGGCAGCTATGAGAACAAAGTCATTTCCCTACGACGATCTCAGCTCGTTGGTAAATGGGACATGGTTTTCGGGGCTGCTGCAGGAATGAAGTAATTTCCCTTTGAGGTGCAATGACTGTAAGGCAAATGGGTATCGGTCTCGCCGCGGCTCCGAGAACACTGTCACTACTCTACAATGAACTCTGCTCGAAAAGGAAGTTGACATGGTTCTCGTGGCTGCTGCAGGAATGAAGTCATTTCCGCAGGAGGTGCAATAGCTATAAGGCATGTGGGAATCGGTCTCGGGGTGGCTCCGGGAACAAAGTACCTCTCCTACAACGATATCACCTCGTGAATGAAGTGGACAGAGTTCTCAGAGCAGCTCCAGGAATGAAGTCGCCCCCTTGGAGTGGCGATGCTTGTAAGGAGCTTTGAGATCGCTCTTGGGGCAGCTCCGAGAACAAAATCACTTTCCTACAATGAATTTGACCTGTCGATGAAGTGGACAGAGTTTTCGGGGCTGCTGCAGGAACGAAGTTACTTCCCTTGGAGGTGCAATGGCTGTAAGGCAAATGGAAATCGGTCTCGGGGCAGCTACGAGAACAAAGTCACTTCCCTACGACGATCTCAGCTCGTAGGGAAATGGGACATGGTTTTCGGGGCTGCTGCTGGATGGAAGTGTTTTCCCCTGGAGGGGCAATGCGTGTAAGGAACTTTGAAATCACTCGCGTGGCGGCTCCGAGAACAAAATCTCGACTCGTCGATGAAGTGGACAGAGCTCTCGGGGCTGCTGCATGAATGAAGTCACTTACCGTGGAGGTGCAATGGCTGTAGGGCAAATAGAAATCGGTCTCGGGGTGACTCCGCGAACAAAGTCACCACCCTAAAACAATTTCAGCTCATAGGGGAGGCAGACATGGTTTTCGGGGCTGCTGCAAGAATAAAGTCACTCCTTTGGAGTGACATTGCATGTTAAGAACTTTGAAATCGCTCTCGTGGCAACTCCGAGAACATAGTCACTACCCTACAATGATTTCGAGTCGTCGATGAAATGGACAGAGCTCTCGAGGCTGCTGAATGAATGAAGTCACTGCCCCTGGAGTTGCATAGACTAAAAGGCAAATGGAAATCGGTCTCTAGGCGGCTCGGAGAACAAAGTCACTCGCCTACAAAGATTTCGGCTCCTAGATGAAGTGGACAGTGTTTACGCAGATGTTGCAGAAATGTCACTCCTTTGGAGTGACAATGCTTGTAAGGAACTTTGAAATGCTGGCAGGGCGGCTCCGAGAACAAAGTTACTACCCTACAATGATCTCGGCCCGTAGATGATGTGGACAGAGTTCTCAGGGCTGCTGCAAAAATGAAGTCCCTTCCCTCGGAGGTGCAATTGCTGTATGGCGAATGGAAGTCAGTCTCGAGGCGGCTCCGAGAACAAAATAATTCTCATACAATGTTATCGGCTCGTGAATTAAGTGTACAGAGTTCTCGCAGCAGCTGCAGGAATAGAGTCATTTCCTTGGAGTGGCAATTCTTGTAAGGAACTTTGAAATCGCTCTCGGGGCGGCTCCGAGAACAAAGTTACTACCCTACAACGATCTCAGATAGTAGGGAAAGTGGACAGGGTTCTTGGCGCTGCTGCAAAATTGAAGTCACTTCCCCTATAGGTGCTATAGCTGTAAGGCAAATGGAAACCTTTCTCGGGCCGGCTCCGTGAACAAAGTAACTCTCCTACAACGAAATCGGCTCTTGGATGAAGTGGACAGAGTTCTCAGAGCAGCTGCAGGAATGAAGTCACCCCCTTGAAGTGGCAATGCTTGTAAGGAACTTTGAAATCGCTCTCGGGGCGGCTCCGTGAACAAAGTCACTACCCTACCACGATCTCAGCTCGTAGGGGAAGGGAACATGAATCTCGGATCTGCTGCAGGAATGAAGTCACTTCGCCTGGAGTGGCAATGCTTGTAAGGAGCTTTGAAATCGCGTTCAGGGCGGCTCCGAGAACAGAGTCACCCTCCTACAATGATCCCGATTCG
This sequence comes from Gammarus roeselii, assembly GCA_016164225.1. Taxonomy (NCBI): domain Eukaryota; kingdom Metazoa; phylum Arthropoda; class Malacostraca; order Amphipoda; family Gammaridae; genus Gammarus; species Gammarus roeselii. The sequence continues at coordinate 52,263 of SDVV010000013.1, read as the reverse complement.
TAGATGAAGTGGTATGAGTTTTCGGGGCTGCTGCAGGAATGTAGTCACTTTCATGGAAGTGCAATGGCAGTAAGGCGAATGGAAATCGGTCTCGGGGTGGCTTCAAGAATAAAGTCCTTACGCTACAACGATCTCAGCTCGTAGGGGAAGTGGACATGTTTCTCTAATCTGTTGTAGGAATGGAGTCCATTCCCCTGAAGGTGCAATGACTAGAAGGCAAACGGAAATCGAGCTCGAGGTGGTTTGGAAAACAAAGTCACTCGCTAACAATGATCTAGGCTCGTAGATGAAGTGGACAGACTGAAGGAATGAAGTCACTCTTTTGGAGGGGCAATGGTTGAGAGGCAAATAGAAATCAGTCGTGACGCGGCTCCGAGAAGAAAGTCACTTACCTACAACGATCTCAGCTCGTAGGGGAAATGGACATGGTTCTCGGGGCTGCTGCAGGAATGAAGTCATTTCCCCTTGAGTAACAATGACTGTGAGGCAAATGGAAATCGGTCTCGGCGAGTCTCCGAGAACAATGTCACTACACTGCAACGATCTCAGCTTGTAGGGGAAATCGACAGAGTACGCAGGGCTGCTGCAGGAATGAAGTCACTCCCCTTTGAGGTGCAATGACTGTAAAGCAATAAACAAAGTCACTCTGTCAGATGAAGTGGACAGAGTTCTCGGGGCTGCTGCAGGAATGAAGTTACTTCCCTCGACGGTGCAATTGCTGTAAGGCGAATGGAAATTGTTCTCGGCACGGCTCCGTGAACAAAGTCATTACCCTACACCTATCTCAGCTCGAAGGGGAAGTGGACGTGGTTTTCGGGGCTGCTGCAGAAATGAAGTCACTACCCTTGGAGGTGCTATGGTTGTAAGGGAAGTGGAAATCATTCCTGCAGCTGCCCCGAAAACTCTGTTCCCTTCATCTACGAGCCGATATCATTGTAGGAAAGTTATTTTGTTCTCGGAGCCACCCCGAGACCGATTTTCATCTGCCTAACAGTCATTGCACCTCCAAGGGAAGTGAATTCATTCCTGCAGCAGCCCCGAAAACCTTATCCACTTACCCTACGAGCGAGATCATCGTAGGGTAGTGACTTTGTTCGCGGAGCCGCGCCTAGACTGATTTCCACTTCCCTTACAACCATTGCACCTTAAGGGTAGTGACTTCATTTCTGCAGCAGCCCCAAGAACTCAGTCGACTTCCCCTACAAGCTGATATCAATCTAGGGTAGTGAAATTGTTCTCGGAGACGCGCCGTGACCGATTTACATTTGCCTAACTGATATTGCACCTCCAAGAGAAGTGACTTCGTTCCTGAAGCAGCCCCGAGAACTCTGTCCACTTCTTCTACGAGCCGATATCATAGTAGGAGAGTTACCTTGTTCTCGGAGCCACCCCAAGACCGATTTCCACTTGCCTTACAACCATTGCACCTCCAAGGGTAGTGACTTCGTATCTGCTGCAGCCCCAAGAACTCAGTCGACTTCCCCTACGAGCTGAGATCATTCTAGGGTACTGACTATGTTCTCGAAGACTTGCCGGGACCGAGTTTCCGTTTGCCTTACAGATATTGCCCCTCCAAGGGGAGAGACTTCATTCCTGCAGCAGCCCCGAGAACTCTGTTATCTTCCCCTACAAGCTGAGAACGTTGTAGGGTGATGACTTTGTTCCCGGAGGCGCTCCGAGAGCGATTTCCATTTGACTCACAACCATTGTACCTCCAAGCAAGAGACTTCATTAATGCAGCAGCTCTGAGAAGTCTGTCCACATCATCTACAAGCCGAGATCATTGTAGGCGAGTGACTGTTCTCCGAGCCGCCTCGAGACCGATTTCCGTTTGTCTCAGTCATTGCACCTCCAAGGGGAGTGACTTCGTTCCTGAAGCAGCCCCGAGAACTCTGTCCACTTCATCTACGAGCCGAGATCATTGTAGGCGAGTGACTGTTCTCCGAGCCGCCCCGAGATCGATTTTCATTAGCCCCACAGCTATTGCACCTTCAAGGGAAGTGACTACATTTCTGCAGCAGCCTCGAGAACTCTGTCCACTTCATCTACGAGCCGAGATCATTGTAGGGTAGTAACTTTGGTCTCGTAGTCGCCCCGCGAGTGATTTCAAAGTTTCTTAAAAACATTGTCCTTCCAAAGGAGTGATTTCATTCCCGCAGCACCGAACACCATGTCCACTTTTGCTACTAGCTGATATCGTTGTAGGGTAGTGATACTGTTCTCGAAGCCCCCTCGCAAGACATTTAAATGTTCCTTAAAAGCATCTCCACTACAAGGGAGATACTTTATTCATGCAGATTTTCCGAGAACTCTGTTCACTTCATCTACGAGCCGAGATCATTTTGGGCAATTGACCTTTGTTCTCCGAGTAGCATCGATACTGATTTCCATTTGCCATCCAGTCATTGCTCCTCCAAGGGAAGTGATTTTATTTCTGCAACAGATCCGGGAGTCATGTCCACTTCCCCTACGAGCTGAGATCACTCTAGGGTAATGACTTTGTTCTCGGAGCCGCCCCGTGACCAATTTTCATTTGTCTTGCAGCTATTGCACCTCGAGAGGAAATGATTTCATTCCTGCAGCAGCTGCGAGAACCATGTCCACTTTCCCTACGAGCCGAGTTCATTGTAGGGTAGTGACAATGTTCTCAAAGCTGCAACAAGAACGATTTCTATTTGCCTTACAGCGATTGCCCCTTCAAGGGAAATGATTTCATTCATGCAGCAGCCCCGAGAACCATGTCTACTTCCCTTACCAGTTGAGATCGTTGTAGGGTACTGACTTTGTTCCCGGAGCCGCCCCGATAGCGATTTCAAAGTTCCTTAAAAGCATCGACACTCCAAGGAAGTGACTTCATTCCTGCAGCTGCCCCATGAACCTTGTCCACTTCTCCTACGTGACGAAATCATTGTAGGTTAGTGACTTTGGTCTCGGATCCGCGCCGACACTGATTTCCCTTACTTCACAGTTATTACGCCTCCAGGGAAAGTGACTCGATTCATGCAGCAGCTCCGAGAACTTTATCCACTTCATCTACGAACCGAGATCATTGTAGGGTAGCGATTACATCTCCAAGAAGAGTGACTTTGTTCATGCAGCTGCCTAGAGGACTCTGTCCACTTCATCGACAAGCAGAGATCATATAAGGCGAGTGACTCAGTTCCCAGAGCCGCCTCAAGACCGATTTCCATTTGCCTTACAGACATTGCACTTCCAGAGAAATTGACTTCATTCCTGCAGCAGATCCTAGAACCATGTATCCTTCCCCTACAAGCTGAAATCGTTGTGGGGTAGTGACTTTGTTCTCGTAGACGCATCGAGAGCGACTTCAAAATTCTTCACGAGCATCGCCATCCAAGGGAGTGACTTCATTCCTACAGCAGCCTCAAGAATCATGTCCACTTCCCCTACGAGCCGAAATCGTTGTACGGTTGTGACTTTGATATCGGATCCTCGCCGACACCGATTTCCTTTGCCCCACAGTTATTTCACCTCCAGGGGAAGTGACTGCGTGACTGTAGGGTAGTAACTATGCTCTCGGACCCACCCTGCGAGCGATTTCAAAGTTTCTTACAAGCATTCTCACTCCAACGGAGTGACTTCATTCCTGCAGCAGCCCCGAAAACCATGTTCACTTCCCCTACGGGCTGAGATCGTTGTAGGGTAGTGAATTTGTTCTCGGAGCTGCCCCGAGACCGATTTCCATTTGCCTTACAGCTATTGCACCTCCAGGGGAAGTGACTTCATTCCTGCAGCAGCCCCGAGAACCTAGTCCACTTCCCCTACGAGCTGAGATCGGTGTATGGTAATGACTTGGCTTTCGGAGATGCCACTAGTTCGATTTCCATTTGCCTTACAGCTATTGCGCCTCCAAGGGAAGTGACTTCATTCTTGCAGCAGCCCGAAAAATCTTTCCACTTCATCGACGAGTCTAGATCATTGTATATTAGTGATTTTATTCCGGAGCCGCCTCGAGAGCGATTTCAATGTTTCTCACAAGCATTGCCACTCCAGGGGAAGTGACTTCATTCATGCAGCAGCCCCGAGAACTCTGTCCACTTAATCTACGACCCGAGATCCATGTAGGGTAGTAACTTTGTTCTCGGACCCACCCTGCGAGCGATTTCAAAGTTCCGTACAAGCATTCTCACTCCAACGGAACGACTTCATTCCTGCAGCAGCCCCGAAAACCATGTTCACTTCCCCTACGGGGTGAGATCTATATAAGGTGATGACTTTGTTCTCGGAGCTGCCCCGAGACCGATTTCCATTTGCCTTTACATCCATTGCACCTCCAAGAGAAGTGATTTTATTCATGCAGCAGCCCCGAGAACTCTGTCTACTTCTTCGACGAGTCGAGATCATTCTAGGGTAGTGATTTTGTCATCGGAGCTGCCACAAGAGCGATTTCAGAGTTCCTCACAAGCATCGGTACTCCAAGGGTATGACTTCATTCCTGTAGCAGCTCCAAGTACTCGGTCGCCTTCACTCTAGCTAAGATCATTGTAGGGTAGTGACATTGTTCTCGAAGCCGCCCCGAGACCAATTTCCATTCGCCTAACAGCTATTGCACCACCAAGGGAAGGGACTTCGTTCCTGCAGCAGCTCCGAGAACTCTGTCCTTATCATCTTAGAGCCGATGTCATTGTAGAAGAGTTACTTTGTTCGCGGAGCCGCCCCGAGACAGATATCCATTTGCCTCACAGCCATTGCACCTCCAGGGAAAGTGACTTCATTCGTATAGCAGACCCCAAAACTCGGCCCACTTCATCTACGGACCAAGTTCATTGTAGGGTAGTGACTTTGTTTTCGGAACCGACCCGCGATCGATTCCACAGTTCCTCACAAGCATTGCCACTAAAGGGGAAGTGACTTCATTCCTGCAGCAGATCCGAGAACCAGGTATACTTCCCTTACGAGCTGAGATCGTTGTAGGGTAGTGACTTTGTTCACGGAGCCGCACCGAGATTCATTTCCATTCGCCTTAAAGTCATTGCACCACGAAGGGAAGTGACTTCACTCCTGCAAGCATCCCCAAGAACCATTGTCACTTCCCCTACGAGCTAAGATCGTTGTAGGGTACTGACTTTGTTCCCGGAGCCGCCTTGATAGAGATTCAAAGTTCCTTACAAGCATCGCCACTCCAATTAAGTGACTTCATTCCTGCAGCAGCCCCATGAACCATGTCCACTTTTTCTACGAGACGAAATCGTTGTAGGGTAATGACTTTGGTCTCGGATCCGCGCCGACACCGATTTCCTTTGCCTCACAGTTATTACACCTCTAGGGAAAGTGACTCCATACTCCATTCCTGCAGCAGCTCCGAGAACTTTGTTCACTTCATCTACGATCCGATATCATTGTAGGAGAGTTACTTCGTTCTCAGAGCCGCCCCATAACCGGTTTCCATTTGCTTGACAGCTATTGCACCTTCAGGGAAAATGACTTTATTAATGCAGCAGCCCCAAGAACCTTGTCCATATCCCCTACGAGCTGAGATTGTTGAAGGGTAATGACTTTGTTCACGGAGCCGCCCCGAGACCGATTTCCATTTGCCTTACAGCCATTGCACCTATAGAGGAAATGACTTCATTCCTGCGTACGCCACGAGAACTATGCCAACTTCCCTCACCAGCCGAGTTCATTTAGAGTAGTGACATCGTTCTCGGAGCCGCGACGAGGCCCATTTCCATTTGACTTACAGCCATTGCCCCTCCAAAGGAAATGACTTCATTCATGCAGCAGCCCCGAGAACTTTGTCCACTTCCCCTACGAGCTGAGATCGTTGTTGGGTAATGACTTTGTTTCCGGAGCCGCCCCGAGAGCGATTTCAAAATTCCTTACAAGCATCGCTACTCCAAAGGAGTGACTTCATGTCTGCAGCAACTCCGAGAACTCTGGCCACTTTATCTACGAGCCGAGATCATTGTCGGAGAGTTTATTTGTTCTCGGAGCCGCCCGACGAGACCGATTTCCATTTGCCTTGAAGACTTTGCACACCCTGGGGAGTGACTTCATTCCTGCAGCAGGCTCGAGAACCTTGTCCACTTCTGCTGCGAGCTGAGATCGTTGTAGGGTAGTGAGTTTGTTCTCGGAGCTGCCCCGTGACCGATTTCCATTCGCCTTACAACAATTGCACCTCAAAGGGAGTGACTTCACTCATGCAACAGCTCCGTGAACTCTGTCCACTTCATATACGAGCCGATATGATTGTAGGCGAGTGACTTCGTTCCCTGAGCCACCTGGAGACCGATTTCCATTTGCCTTACAGTCATTGCACCTCCAGGAGAAATGACTTCAATCATGCAGCAGATCCGAGAACCATGCTCACTTTCCCTTCGAGCTGAGATTTTTGTAGGGTGATGACTTTGTTCACGGAGCCGCCCCGAGAACAATTCCATTCGCAGCAGACATGAGTACTCCGTCCACTTCATCTACGAGCCGAGATCCTTGTTGTGTAGAAACTTTGATCTCATAGTCGCCCTGCGAGCGATTCCAAAGTTATTTACAACATTGTCACTCCAAAGGAGTGACTTCATTCCTGCAGCAGCCCCGAAAACCATGTACACTTCCCCTACGAGCTGAGATCGTTTTAGGGTAGTGACATTGTTCTTGGAGCCCCCACGCGAGCGATTTCAAAGTTCCTTGCAAGCATCGCCACTCCAGGGGAGTGACTCCATTCCTGCAGCTGCTCCGAAAACTCTGCACACTTCATCTAGAAGCCGATATCCTTGTTCGCGGAGCCATTTCACCTCCTGGAGAAGTGACTTCATTCGTGCAGCAGCCCCGAGAGCCTTGTCCACTTCCTTTACGAGCTGAGATCGTTGTAGGTTAATGACTATGTTCGCGGAGCCGCGCCGTGACCGATTTCTATTTGTCTCACAACCATTGCACCTCCAAGAAAGTGACTTCATTCCTGCAGCAGATCCGAGAGTCATGTCCACTTTCCTAACGAGCTGAGAAATCTTTGTAGGGTAATGACTTAGTTCACGAAGCCGCCCCGAGACCGATTTCCATTCGCCTTACAGTCATTGCCCCACCAAGGAAAGTGACTTCATTCCTGCAGCAGCCCCGAGAACTCTGTCCCCTCCATCGACGAGCCGAGATCATTGTAGGGTAGTGAGTTTGTTCTTGAAGCCGCCCCGTGAGTGATTTCAAAGTTCCTTACGGGCATTGCGACTCCAGGGGAAGTGACTTCATTTCTGCAGCAGCTCTGAGAACTCTGTCCACTTCCTTTACGAGCTGAGATCATTGTAGGGTAGTGACATTGTACTCGGAGACGCACCAAGAGCGATTTAAATGTTCCTCACAAGTATTGCTTCTCCAAAGAGTGACTTCATTCATGCCGCTGCTCCGAGAACTCTGTCCACTTCATCTACGAAACGATATTTTTGTTGGAGAGTAACTTTGTTTGCGAAGTCGCCCCGAGACCGATTTCTATTTGCCTTACAGCTATTGCACCTCCAAGGGAAATGACTTTATTCCTGCAGCAGCCCTGAGAACCTTATCCACTGCCTTTACGAGCTGAGATCGTTGAAGTGTAATGACTTTGTTCTCGAAACCGTCACGAGACCGATTTTTTTTCGCCTTACAGCAATTGCACCTCAAAGGAATTGACTTCATACCTGCAGCAGTTACGAGAGCTCTGTCCATTTCATCCACGAGCCGAGATCATTGTAGGGTAGTGACTTTGTTCTCGGAGCCGCCCTGAGATCGATTTCAAAGTTCCTAACTAGCGGTGTCAATCCAAAGGAGTGACTTCATTCATGCAACAGCCCCGAAAATCATTTCACCTCCGCCTATGAGCTGAGATCGTTGTTGGGTAGTGACTTTGTACTCGTGACCGCTCCTCGAGCGATTTCATAGATCCTTACAAGCATCGTCACTCCAAGAGAGTGACTTCATTCCTGCAGCAGCACCGCGAACCATGTCCATTTTTCCTACGAGCTGAGATCGTTGTAGGGTAGTGACTTTGTTCTCGGAGCCACAGCAGGACCGATTTCTATTTGCCTTACAACCATTGGACCTCCAGTGCAGTGACTTCATTCCTGCAGCAACTACGAGAACTCTGTCCACTCCATCTACGAGCCGATATCCTTGTAGGCGAGGTACTTTGTTTTCCGATCCGCCTTGAGACCGATTTATATTTGCCCTACAGTCATTGCACCTCCAAGGGAAGTGATTTCATTCCTGCAGCAGATCCAAGAGCCATGTCCACTTCCCCAACGGGCTGAGATCGTTGTAGGATGATGACTTTGTTCGCGGAGCAGCTCGAGTTCGATTTCCATTCGCTTTACAGTCATTGCACCACGAAGGGAAGTGACTTCATTCATGCAGCAGCCCCGAGAAATTTGTCCACTTCATCGACGAGCAGAAATCATTGGAGGGTAGTTACATTGTTCCCGGAGTCGCCCCGCGAGCGATTTCAAAGTTCCTTACAAGCACTGTCACTCCAGGGAAGTGACTTCATTCCTGCTGCAGATCCGAGAGACATATCCACTTCCCCTACGAGCTAAGATCGTTGTAGGGTAGTGACTTTGTTCGCGGAGCCGCCCCCGAGAGCGATTTCAAAGTTCCTTACAATAATTGCCACTCCAAGGAAGTGACTTTATCCCTGCAGCTACTCCAAGAACTCTGTCTACTTCATCCACGACGAGCCGATATCATCGAAGGAGATTAATTTTTTTTCACGGAGCCACCTCGAGACCAATTTCCATTTGCCTTACAGCAATTGCACCTCCAAGGAAAGTGACTTTAATACCTGCATCAGCCCCGAGAACCTTGTCCATTTCCTCTACGAGCTGAGATCGTTGTAGGGTAATGAATTTGTTTGCAGAGCCGCCCCGAGACCGATTTCCCTTTGCCTTACAGCAATTGCACCTCCAAGGGAAATGATTTCATGCCTGCAGCAGCCCGGAGAACCTTGTCCACTTCCCCAACGAGCTGAGATCATTGAAGGGTAATGACTTTGTTCACGGAGTCACCCCGAGACTAATTTCCATTCGCCTTACAGTCATTGCACTTCCGAGGGAATTGACTTCATTCCCGCAGCAGCCTCGAGAACTCTGTCCACTTTATATACGAGACGAGATCATTGTAGGGTAAAGACTCTGTTTTCGGTGCAGCCCTGTGAGCGATTACAAAGTTCCTTAAAAGTATAGTCACTCCAAACGAGTGATTTCATTCCTGCAGCAGCCCCGAAAAACATGTACTCTTCCCCTACGAGCTGAGATCGTTATAGGGTAGTGACTCTGTTCTCGGAGACTTTGTACGCCAAGCCCCCCCGCGAGCGATTTCAAAGTTCCTTTCAAGTATCGCTATTCCAAGGGATTGACTTCATTTCGGCAGCAGCACCGATAACCATGTCCACTTCCCCTGCGAGCTGAGATCGTTGTAGCGTAGTGAATTTGTTTGCGGAGCCGCCCCAAGACCGATTTCCAATCGCCTTACAGTTATTACACCTCCAAGGGAAGTGCATTCATTTCTGCAGCAACCCCGAGAACTCTGTCTACTTCCATGCGAGCTGAGATCGTTGTAGGGTAGTGACTTTGTTCTCGGAGCAGCAGCAAGATGGATTGACATTTGCCTTAAAACCATTGCACCACCAAAGGACGTGACTTCGTTCCTGCAGCAGCCTCGAGAACTCTGTCCACATAATCTAATAGCCGAGATCATTGTAGGGTAGTGACTTCGTTATCGGAGCCGCCCCGAGACCGATTTTTATTTGCCTTACAGTCATTGCACCTCCAGGGGAAGTGACCTCATTCCTGCAGCAGATCTGAGAACCATTTCTACTTTCCCTACGAGCTGAGATCGTTTAGGGACCAATTTCCATTCGCCTTACTGATATTGCACCTCCAAGGGAAGTGACTTCGTTCCTGCAGCAGCCCCGAGAACTGTGTCCACTTCATTTACTAGCCGAGTTCATTGTAGGGGGTTGACATTTTTCATGGAGCCGCCCCGAGAGTGATTTGAAAAGTACTTTACAAGCATTGCCACTGCAAGGCAGTGACTTCATTCCTGAAGCAGGTCCGAAAACCATGTCCTCTTTCTCTACGTGCTGAGATCGTTGTAGGGAAGTGACTTTGTTCGCGGAGCCGCCCCGAGACCGATTTCCATTTGCCTTACATCCATTGCACTTAAAATGGAAGTAATTTCATTCATGCAGCAGCCTCGAGAACTCTGTCCACTCAATCGACGAGTCGAGATCATTCTAGGGTAGTGATTTTGTTATCGGAGCCGCCATGAGAGCGATTTCAAAGTTCCTTACAATCATCGCTACTTCAAGGGAGTGACTTCAATTCTGCAGCAGCTCCGCGAACTCTGTCCATTTCATCTACGAGCCGAGATCATTGTAGGGTAGTGACTTTGATCTCGAAGCCGCCCCACGAGCGATTTCAAAGTTCATTACAAGCATTGTCTCTCCAAAGGAGTTACTTCATTTCTGCATCAGCACCGAACACCATGTCCACTTTCTATTCGTCTATTCGTCTAACAGTGAGATCGTTATAGGCTTGTGACACTGTTCTCGAAGCCACCTCGCGAGTGATTTCAAAGTTCCTTACGAGCATCGCCACTTCAATGGAGATACTTTATTCCTGAAGCTTTACCGAGAACTCTGTCCATTTTATATATGAGCTGATATCATTGTAGGAGAGTTAGTTCGATCTCGGTGCCGCCCCGAGACCGATTCCCATTTGTTTTACAGCAATTGCACCTTCAGGGAAATGACTTCATTCCTGTAGTAGCCCCGAGAACCATGTCCACTTACGCTACGAGCTGAGATCGTTGTAGGGTTGTGACTTTGTTCTCGGAGCTGCGTCGAGACCGATTTTCATTTGCCTTACAACCATTGCCACTCCAAACGCGTGAATTCATTCCTGCAGCAGCCCCGAGAAACATGTCCACTTCCCTTACGAGCTGAGATCGTTTTAGAGTAGTGACTTTGTTCTCGGAGCCGCGCCAAGACCGATTTCCATTAGTCTCACAACTATTGCACCTCCATGGGAAGTGACTTCATTCCTGCAGCAGATCCGAGAATCATTTCCAATTTCCCTACGAGCTGAGATCGTTGTAGGGTAGTGACTTTGTTCTCGGAGCCGCCCTGCGAGTGATTTCAAAGTTGTTTACAAGCATTTCCACTTCAGGGGAATCACTTCATCACTACAGCAGATCCGAGAACCATTTCCACTTCCCCTACGTGCTGAGATCTATGTAGGGTAGGGACTTTGTTCTCGGAGCAGCCCAGAAAGCGATTTCAAAGTTCCTTACAAGCATTGCAACTCCAGGGGATGTGACTTTATTCCTGCAGCAGATCCGCCATCCACGTCCACTTCCCCTACGAGCTGAGATCGTTATAGGGTACTGACTTTGTTCAAAGAGCTGCCCCGAGAGCAATTTCAAAGTTCCTTACAAGCATTACCACTCCACTTTCTATTCGTCTATTCGTCTTACAGTGAGATCGTTATAGGCTAGTGACACTGTTCTCGAAGCCACCCCGCAAGTGATTTCAAAGTTTCTTACGAGCATCGCCACTCCAATGGAGATACTTAATTCCTGAAGCTTTATCGAGAAATCTGTCCATTTCATATATGAGCTGATATCATTGTAGGAGAGCTAGTTCGATCTCGGTGCCGCCCCGAGAACGATTTCCATTTGCTTTACAGCAATTGCACCTTCAGGAAAATGACTTCATTCCTGCAGCTGCTCCGAGAACTCTGTTCACTTCATCTACGAGCCGAGATCATTGTAGGGTAGTGACTTTGTTCTCCGAGCTGCCTGGAGACCGATTTCCATTTGCCTTACAGTCATTGCACCTCCAGGGAAAGTGACTTCACTCCTACAGCAGATCCGAGAACCATTTCCACTTCCCCTCGCGCTGAAATCGTGTAAGGTAGTGATTTTGTTCTCGGAGCCGCCATGAGAGCCATTTCAAAGTTCCTTACAAGCATTGCCACTCCAGGGGAGTGACTTCTTTCCTGCAGTAGCCCCAACAAACATGTCCCATTTCCCTACAAATAGAGAACGTTGTAGGGTAGTGACTTTGTTCTCGGAGCCGCCCCGAGACTGATTTCCATTCGCCTACCAGTCATTGCACCACCAAAAGAAGTGACCTCGTTCTTGCAGCAGCCTCGAAAACTCTGACCACTTCATCTACGAGCCGAGATCATTGTAGAAGAGTGACTTTGTCCTTGGAGCCGAGCCAAAACCGAATTACATTTGTCCCTCGTCCATTGCACCTCCAAGGGAGTGACTTCATTGCTGCAACAGCTCCGAGAACCATGTCCACTTCCCCCACGAGCCGAGATCGTTGTAGGAAAGTGACTTTGTTCCCGGAGCCGCCGCAAGACCGAGTTCCATTTGCCTTCCAGTCATTGCACCTCCAAGGGAAGTGACTTCCTTCCTGCTGCAGCCCCGAGAACTCTGTCCACTTTATCGACGAGTCGAGACCATTGTAGGAGAGTTACTTTGTTCTCGGAGCCGCCCCGTGACCGATTTCAAAGTTCCACACAAACACTGCCCCTCCAAGCTCCAAGGGAGTGACTTCATTCCTACAGCATACCGAAAACCATGTCCACTTCCCCTCCGAGTTGATATCGTGGTAGGGTAATGACTTCGTTCTCGGAGCCACCCTGAGAACAATTTCCATTCGCCTTACAACAAATGCACCTCCAAGGGAAATGACTTCATTCTTAGCAGCCTCGAGAGCCATGTTCACTTCCCCTACGATCCGAGATCGTTGTAGGAAAGTGACTTTGTTCTCTTAGCCGCATTAAGACCAATTTACATTTGCCTTCTAGCTATTGCACCTCCTGCAGCAGCCCAATGAACCATCTCCACATCCCCAACGAGCCGAAATCGTTGTAGGGTAGTGACTTTGTCATTGGAGCTGTCCTGCAAGCGATTTCAAAGTTCGTTACAAGCATTGTCTCTCCAAAGGAGGGACTTTCTTCCTGCAGCAGCACCGAACACCATGTCCTCTTTCCCTACGAGCTGAGATCGTTGTAGGGTAGTGACACTGTTCTCGAAGCCGCCCCGCGAGCGATTTCAAAGTTCCTCACGAGCATCGCCACTCCAAGGGAGATACTTCATTCCTGCAGCTTTACCGAGAACTCTGTCCACTTCATCAACGAGCCGATATCATTGTGGGAGAGTTACTTTGTTATAGGAGCCGCCCCGAGACCGGTTTTCATTTACTTTACAGACATTGTTCCTCCAGGGGAAGTGACTTTATTCCTGCAGCAGCCCCGAGAACCTTGTCCATTCACGCTACGAGCTGAGATCGTTGTTGGGTAGTGACTTTGTTCGCGGAGCCGCCCTGCGAGTGATTTCAAAGGTCCTTACAAGCATTGTCACTCCAAAGTAGTGACTTTTTTCATGCAACAGCTCAAAAAACTCTGTCAACTTCATCTACGAGCCAAGATCATTGTAGGCTAGTAACTTTGTTCTCGGAGCCGCTGTGCGAGCAATTTCATAGTTCCTTACAAGCATTGTCACTCCAAAGGAGGCATTTCATTCATGCAACACCTCCGAAAACTCTGTTCTCTTCATCTACGAGACGAGATCTTTGTAGGCGAGAGACTTTGTTCTCCGAGCCACCTGGAGACCGATTTTCATTTGCCTTACAGTCATTGCTTAGGGAAAGTGACTCCATTCCTGCAGCAGCCCCGACAACTCTGTCCACTTCATCGACGAGTCGAGATCATTGTAGGGTAGTGATTTTGTTCTCGGAGCCACCCCGGGAACGATTTCAAAGTTCCTTACAAGCATTTCAACTCCAGGGGAAGGGACTTCATTCATGCAGCAGATCCGAGAACCATGTCTACTTCCCCTACGAGCTGAGATCATTGAAGGGTAGTTTCTTTGTTCTCGGAGCCGCCACGACACCGATTTCCATTTGCCTCACAGCTATTGCACCTCCACGGGAAGTGAATTCATTCCTGCAGCTGCCCCAAGAACTCCGTCCAATTCATCGACGAGTCGAGATCATTGTAGGGTAGTGATTTTGTTCTCGGAGCCGCCTCGAGAGCGATTTCAAAGTTCCTTACAAGCATTTCATCTCCAGGGGAAGTGACTTCATTCATGCAGCAGGTACGAGAACCATGTCAACTCCCCTACGAGTTTAGATCGTTGAAGGGTAGTGACTTTGTTCGCGGAGCCGTCCCGAGAGCGACTTCAAAGTTCCCCACAAGCATTGCCACTCCAAGGGAAGTGACTGCTCCGAGAACTCTGTCAACTTCATCCACGAGCCGATATCATTGAAGGAGAGTTACTTTGTTCGCGGAGCTGCCCGGAGACCGAATTACATTTGCCTTACAGCCATTGCACCTCCAGGGGAAGTGACTTCATTCCTGCAGCAGCTCCGAGACCCTTGTCCCCTTCCCCTACGAGCTGAGATCGTTGTAGGGTAATGACTTTGTTCACGGAGCCGCCCCAAGACCAATTTCCATTCGCCTAACAGCAATTGCACCTCCGAGGGAAGTGAATTCCTTCTTGCAGCAGCCCTGAAAACTCTGTCCACTTCATCCACGAGCCGAGATCATTGTAGGGTAGTAACTTTGTTCTCGGAGCCGCCCTGCGAGCGTTTTCGTAGTTCCTTACAAGCATTGTTTCTCCAAAGGAGTGAATTCATTCCTGCAGCAGAACCAAACACAATGTTTACTTTCCTTACGAGCTGAGATCGTTGTAGGGTAGTAAAACTGCTCTCGAAGCCGCCCCGAAAGCGATTTCAAAGTTCCTTACAAGCATCGCCTCTCCAAGGGAGATACTTCATTCATGCAGCATTACCGCTAACTCTGTCCACCTCATCTACGAGACGATATCATTGCAGGAGAGTTACTTTGTTCTCGTTGTCACCCCGAGACCGATTTTTATTTGCTTTACAGTCATTGCGCCTCCAGGGAAAGTGACTTCATTCCTGCAGCAGCCCCGGGAACTAGTCGACTTTCAGTACGATCTGAGATCGCTCCAGGACCAATTTCCATTTGCCTTACAGCCATTGCACCCCCTAGGGCAGTGACTTCTTTCTTGCAGCAGCCCCGAGAACTCTGCCCACTTCATCCAAGAGCTGAGATCAATGTAGGGTAGTGAGTTTGTTCTCAGAGCCGCTCCGCGAGCGATTTCAAAGTTCCTTACAAAAATCGCTACTCCAAGGGAATTACTTCATTCCTGCAACAACTCCGAGAACTCAGTCCACTTCATCTACGAGCCGAGATCATTGTAGAAGAATTACTTTGTTCGTGGAGCCGCCGCAAGAGTGATTTTCATTTGCTTTAAAGTCACTGCCCCTCCAGAGGAAGTGATTTCATTCCTGCAGCAGCCCCGAGAACCTTGTCTACTTACCCAACGAGCTCAGATTGTTGTAGGGTAGTGACTTTGTTCCTGGAGTCACCCTGTGAGCGATTTCAAAATTCCTTACAAGTATTGCCACGCCAGGGGAAGTGACTTCATTCCTGCAGCAGCTCCGAAAACTCTGTCCACTTCATCTACGAGCCGATATCATTGTAGGAGAGTTACTTTGTTCGAGGAGTCACCCCGAGACCGATTTCCATTTGCTTTACAGTCATTGCACCTCCAGGGGAAGTGATTTCATTTCTGCAGCAGCCCCGAAAACCTTGTCTACTTACCCTACCAGCTGAGATCGTTGTAGGGTAGTGACTTTGTTTTCAAAGTCGCCCCGCGAGCGATTTCAAAATTCCTTACAAGCATTGCCACGCCAGGGGAAGTGACTTCATTCCTGCAGCAGCTCCGAAAACTCTGCCCACTTCATCTACGAGCCGATTTCATTGTAAGAGAGTTACTTTGTTCGCGGAGCCACCCCGTGACCAATTTTCATTTGCCCAACAGCTATTGCACCTCCTAGGGCAGTGACTTCATTCCTGCAACAGCCCCGAGAACTTTGTCCACTTCATCTATGAGTCGAAATCCTTGTAGGATAAGGACTTTGTTTCCGGAGCCGCCCCGAAAGCGATTTCAAAGTTCCTTACAAGCATTGCTACTCCAAGGGACTGACTTCATTCCTGCAGCAACTCCGAGAACTGTCCACTTCATCTACGAGCCGAGATCATTGTAGGAGAGTTACTTTGTTCGCGGAGCCGCCCCGTGGGGGATTTCAAAGTTACTTACAAGCATTGCCGCTCCAGGGAAGTTACTTCAATCCTGCAGCAGATCCGAGACCCATGTCCACTTCCCCTACGAGCCGATATCGTTGCAGGGTAGTGACTTTGTTCTCGAGCCGCCGCGAGAGTGATTTCAAAGTTTCTTACAAGCATTGACATTCCAACGGCGTGACTTCATTCCTGCAGCAGCCCCCGAGAACCATGTTCACTTCATCTACGAGCTGAGATCGTTGTAGGGTAGTGACTTTGTTTTTGGAGCCGCAGCAAGACCGATTTCCATTTGCCTTACAACCATTGCACCTCCAAGAGAGTGACTCCATTCCTGCAGCAGCTACGAGAACTCTGTCCACTTCATCTACGAGCAGAGATCATTGTAGGGTAGTGACTTTGTTCTCGGAGCCGCCCTGCGAGCGATTTCAAAGTTCCTTACAAGCATAGTCTTTCCAAAGGAGTGACTTCATTCCTGCAGCATCACCGAACACGTGACCACTTTCCTTACGAGCTGAGATCGTTGTAGGGTAGTGACACTATTCTCGAAGCCACCCCAAGAGCGATTTCAAAGTTCCTTTCAAGCATTGTCTATGCGAATGAGTGACTTCATTACTGCCGCAGCCCCGAAAAATATGTCCACTTCCCCTACGAGCTGAGATCGTTGTAGGATAGTGACACTGTCTTCGAAGCCACCCTGCAAGCGATTTGAAAGTTCCTTACAAGAATCGCCTCCCAAAGGGAGATACTTAATTCGTGCAGCATTACCGAGAACTCTGTCCACTTCATCTACGAGTTGATATCGTTGTAGGAGAGTTACTTTGTTCGCGGAGCCACCCCAAGACCAATTTTCATTTGCCTTACAGCTATTGCACCTCCAGGGGAAGTGACTTCTTCCAGCAGCCACGGGAACCTTGTCCACTCACGCTACGAGATGAAATCGTTGTAGGGTAGTCATTTTGTTCGCGGAGCCGCGCCGGGACTGATTTCCATTCTCCTTCAAATATTGCACCTCCAAGGGAAGTGACTGGATTCCTGCAGCAGCCCCGAGAACTCAGTCGACTTCCCCTACGAGCTGAGATTATTGTAGGGTAGTGACATTATTTTCGAAGAATTGCCGAGACCGAATTCCATTGCACCTCCACGGTAAGTGACTTCATTCCAAAAGCAGCTTCGAGAACTCTGCCAACTTCCCATGCAAGCTGAGATCGTTGCAGGATAGTGACTTCGTTCTCGGAGCCGCTCCGAGACTGATTTCCGTTTGCCTTACAGTCATTGCACCTCCAAGGGAAGTGACTTCATTCCTGCAGCAGCCCCGAGAACTCTTTCCCCTTCATCGACGAGCCGAGATCATTGTAGTCGAGTGACTTTGTTCTCCGAGCCGCCTGGAGACCGATTCCCATTTGCCTTACATTCATTACACCTCGAGGGGAAATGACTTCATTGCTGCAGCAGATCCGAGAATCATGTCCACTTCCCTTACGAGCAGAGATCGTTGTAGAGTAGTGACTTTATTCTCGGAGTTTTCCGAGACCGATTTCCATTTGCCTATCAGCCATTGCACCACCAAGGGAAGAGACTTCGTTCCAGAAGCAGCTCCGAGTGTTCTGTCCATTTCATCTACGAGCCGAGATCATAGTAGGGTAGTGACTTTGTTCTCGGAGCTGACCTGAGAGTGATTTCAAAGGTACTTACAAGCATTGTCACTCCAAATGAGTGATTTCATTCCTGCGGCAGCACCGAAAAACATGTCCACTGCCCCTCTGAGCTGATATCATTGTAGGGTAGTGACTTTTTACTCGTAGCCGCCTCGCGATCGATTTCAAAGTTCCTTACAAGCATCGTCACTCCAAGGGAGTGACTCCATTCTTGCAGCAGCACCGAAAACCATGTCCACTTCCCATACGAGCTGAGATCGTTGTAGGGTAGTGACTTCGTTCAAGGAGCCGCAGCAAGACCGATTTCCATTTGCCTTACAAGCATTGCACCTCCAGGAGAGTAATTTCATTTCTGCAGAAGCTACGAGAACTCTGTCCACTTCATCTGCGAGCCGAGATCATTGTTGGGTAGTGACCTTGTTCTCGGAGCCGCCCCGCGAGCGATTTCAAAGTTCCTTACAAGCATTGTCTTTCCAAAGGAGTGACTTCATTTCTGCAGCAGCACTGAACACAATGTCCACGTTTCCTCTCTAGCTGAGATTGTTGTAGGGTAGTGACATTGTTCTCGAAGCCGCCCCGCAAGTGATTTCAAAGTTCCTTACAAGCATCGCCTCTCCAAGGGAGATGCTTCAATCCTGCAGCAGCACCGAGAACCATGTCCACTTCCCCTACGAGCAGAGAACGTTGTAGGGTAGTGACTTTGTTATCGGAGCCGCAGCAGGACCGATTTCCATTTGCCTTAGAGCCATTGCACCTCCAGCGGAAATGACTCAATTTCTGCAGCAGCTACGAGAACCAAGTCAACTTCCCCTACGAGCCGAGTTCATTGTAGAGTAGTCACATTTTTCATGGAGAAGCCAAGAGAACAATTTCCATTTGCCTTACAAGAATTGCCCCTCCGAGGATAGTGATTTTGTTCCTGCAGCCGACCCGATAACTCTGTCCACTTCATCTACGAGCCGAGATCATTGTAGGGTAGTGACTTTGATCTCGGAGCCGCCCTGCGAGCGATTTCAAAGTTCCTTACAAGCATTGTCCCTGCAATAGAGTGAATTAATTTCTGCCGCAGCCCTAAAACCGTATCCACTTCCATTACGAGCTGAGATCGTTGTAGGATAGTGACACTGTTTTCGAAGCCTCCCCGCAAGCGATTTCAAAGTTCCTTACAAGCATCGCCTCCCCAAGAGAGATACTTTATTTCTGCAGCATTACCGAGAACTCTGTCCACTTCATCTGCGAGCCGATATCATTGTGGGTAAGTTACTTTGTAGGCGGAGCCGCCTCGAGACCGATTTCCATTTGCTTTACAGCTATTGCACCCCCAGGGGTAGTGACTTCATTCGTGCAGCAGCCTCGGAAACCTTGTCCACTTACCCTACAAGCTGAGATCGTTGAAGGGTAGTGACTCTGTTCTCGGAGCCGCGCCGAGTCACTTCCTTTGGTGGTGCAATAGCTGTAATGGGAATGGAAATCGGTCTCGGGGCGGCTCCGGGAACAAAGTCAGTACCCTACAACGATCTCAGCTCGTTGGGGAAGTGGACATGTCTCCCGGATCTGCTGCAGGAATGAAGTCACTTCCCTTGGAGGTGCAATGACTGTAAGGCAATGAAAATCGGTCTCGAGGCGCAGCTGCAGGAAGGAAGTAACTCCCTTGGAGTGGCGATTGCTTGCAAGGTACTTCAAAATTGCTCGCGGGGCGGCTCCGAGAATAGAGTCACTACCCTACAACGATCTCAGCTCGTTGGGGAAGTAGACATGGCTCTTGGATCTGCTGCAGGAATGAAGTCACTTGCCCTGAAGGTGCAATGACTGTAAGGCAAATAGAAATCGGTCTCCTGGCGTCTCGGGGAACAAAGTCACTCGCCTGCAATGATCTAGGCTTATAGATGAAGTGGACAGAGTTCTCGGAGCTGTTGCAAGAATGGAGTCACTCCCTTGTAGGCGCAATAGTTGTTAGACAAATGGAAATCGGTCTTGACGCGGTTCGAGAACGAGTTCATAACCCTACAACGATCTCTGCTCGTAAAGGAAGTGGACAAGGTTCTCGGGGCTGCTGAAGGGATGACGTCACTCCACCTGGAGGTGCAATGACTGTTCGACAAATGGAAATCAGTCTCGGGCGGCTCCGAAAAAAAGTAACTCTGCTGCAAAGATATCGGCTTGTAGATGACGAGGACAGAGTTCTCGGAGCAGCTGCAGGAATGAAGTCACTCCTTTGGATTGTCGATTGCTTGTAAGGTACTTTAAAATCGGTCTTGGGGCAGCTCCGAGATCAAATTCACTACCCTACAACGATCTCAGCTCGTAGGGAAAGTGGACATGATTCTCGGATCTGCTGCAATAATGAAATCCCTTCCTTGGAGCGGCAATTCTTGTAAGGAACCTTGATATCACTCGCAGGGCGGCTCCGAGGACAAAGTCACTACCCTAAACGAGCTCAGCTCGTAGGGAAAGTGGAAATGGTTCTCAAATCTGCTGCAGGAATGAAGTCACTTCTCCATGGAGGTTCAATGACTGTAAGGCAAATAGAATCTGGTTTCCAGGCGGCTCGGAAAACAAAGTTACTCGCCAACAATGATTTCGGCTTGTAGATAAAGTGGACAGAGTTCTCGAAGCTGTTGCAGGAATTAAATTACTCCCTTTGAGGTGCAATTGTTGTGAGACAAATGGAAATCAATCTTGGCGCAGCTCCGAGAACAAATTCAATATGCAACAATGATCTCAGCTCGTAGGGGAAGTGGACTAGGTTATCTGGGCTGATGCAGGATTGAAGTCACTCCCTTGGAGTGACAGTGCTTGTGAAGAACTTTGAAATCGCTCACGGGGCAGCTCCGAGGACAAAGTGACTCTCCTACAATGATCTCGGCTCGTAGATGGAGTGGACAGAGTTCTCGGAGCTGCTGCAGGATGAAGTCACTCTTTTCAGAGGCAATGCTTGTAAGGAACTTTAAAATCGCTCACGGGGCGGCTCCGGGAACAAAGTCACTATCCTACAACAATCTCAGCTCGTAGGGGAAGTGGACATGGTTCTCGGACCCACTGCAGGAATGAAGTGACTTTCCTTGGAGGTGCAATGACTGTAAGGCGAATCGAAATCGGACTCGGGTTGGCTCAGCGAACAAAAAAACTCTCCTACGAGGATATCGGCTCGTAGGTGAAGTGAACAGAGATCTCGGAGCAGCTGAAGGAATGAAGTCACTCCCTTGGAGAGGCGATGCTTGTAAGGAACTTTGAAATCACTCTCGGGGCGGCTCCGGGAACAAAATCACTACTCTACAATGATCTTGACTCGTTGATGAATTGAGCAGAGTTCCCGGGGCTGCTGCAAGAATAAAGACAATTCCCTTGAAGGTGCAATGGCTGAAAGGCAAACGGGTATCGATCTCGGGACGGCCCCGAGAACAAAGTCACTAACCTACAGCGATCTCAACTCGTAGGGAAAGTGGACATGGTTTTCGGGGCTGCTGCAGGAATGAAGTCACTTCCCTTGGAGGTGCAATGACTGGAAGGCATATGGAAATCGGTCTCGGGGCGGCTCCGAGAACAAATTCACTACCCTACAACGATTTCAACTCCTAGGGGAAGTGGACATGGTTTTCGGATCTGCTGCAGGAATAAAGTCCCTTCCACTGAAGTGACAATGCTTGTCAGGAACTTTGAGATCGCTCTCGGGGCGGCTTCGAGATCAAACTCACTTCCTTACAATGATCTTGACTCGTCGATGAAGTGGACAGAGTTCTCGGGGCTGCTGCAGGAATGAAGTCACTTTCCTTGGAGGTGCAATAGCTGTAAGGCAAATGGAAATCGGTCTTGGGGCGGCTCCAAGAACAAAGTCACTACCCTACAACGATCTCAGCTCGTAGGGAAAGTGGACATGGTCACTCCCTTTGAAAGGCAATGCTCGTGAGGAACTTTGAAATCGCTCGCAGGGCGGCTCAGAGGACGAAGTCACTACCCTAAACGTTCTCAGCACGTAGGGAAAGTAGAAATGGTTCTCAGATCTACTGCAGGAATGAAGTCACTTCCCCTGGAGGTGCAATTACTTTAAGGCATATGGAAATCGGTCTCCAGGCGGCTCGGCGAACAAAGTCACTCGCCTACAATGATCTCTTCTCGTAGATGAAGTGGACAGAGCTCTCAGAGCAGCTGCAGGAATGAAGTTACTCCCTTGGAGTGGCGATTGCTTGTAAGGTACTTTAAATTCACTCGCGGGGCGGCTCCGAGAACAGAGTCACTACCCTATAACGATCTCAGCTCATAGGTGAAGTGTAAATAGTTTTCAGGGCTGCTGCAAGAATGAAATCACACATTTGGAGTGACCATGCATGTAAGGAACTTTGAAGTCGCTCTCAGGGCGGCTCCGAGAACAAAGTCACTACCCTACATTGATTTCAGCTCGTAGATGAAATGGACAGAGTTCTCGGAGCTGCTGCAGGAATGAAGTCACTTCCCTTAGAGGTGCAATGGATGTAAGGCAAATGGAAATTGTTCGCGGGGCGGCTCCGAGAACCATGGCACTACTCTACTATGAACTCGGCTCGTAGGTGAAGATGACATGGTTCTCTTGGCTGCTGCAGGAATGAAGTCATTTCCGCTGGCGGTGCAATAGCTGTGAGGCAAATGGAAATCGGTCTTGGGGCGGCTCTGGAAACAAATTCATTACCCTACAACGATATCAGGTCGTAGGAGAAGTGGACAAGGTTCTCGGGGCTGCTGCAGGAATGAAGTCACGCCTTGGAGTGGCAGTGCTTGTCAGGAACTTTGAAATCTCTCTTGGGGTGGCTCTGAGAACAATGTCGCTACCCTACAATGATCTCAGCTCTTAGGGGAAGTCGACTGAGTTCAAGAGGCTGCTGCAAAATTGAAGTCACTTCCCCTGGCGTAGCAATGCTTGTAAGGAACTTTGAAATTGCTCTAGGATTGGCTCTGAGAACAAAGTAACTCTCCTACAATGATCTCGGCTCGTAGATGAAGGTGACAGAGTTCTTGTAGCTGCAGTATAAATGAAGTCACTCCCTTGGAGTAGCGATGCTTGTCAGGAACTTTGAAATCGCTCTCGGGGCGGCTCCGGGAACAAAGTCACCACCTAACAATGATGTCAGCTCGTTGAGTAAGTGGACGGAGTTCTCGTGGTTGCTGCATGAAAGAAGTCACTTCTTTTGGAGGCGCAATAGCTGAAAGACCTATGGAAATTGGCTTCGGGGCAACTCCGAGAACAAAGTCATTACCTTACAACGATCTCAGCTCGTAAAGAAAGTAGACAAGGTTCTCGGGGCTGCTGCATGTATAAAGTCACTTCCCCTGGAGGTGCAATAGCTTTAAGGCAAATAGAATTCGGTCACGGGGCGACTCCGCGAACAGAGTATCTCTCCAACAAGGATATCGGCTCGTAGATGAAGTGGACAGAGTCCTCGGAGCAGCTGTAGAAATCAAGTCACTAACTTGGAGTGAAATCAAGCCACTAACTTCTAAGGAACTTTGAAATTACTCCCGGGCGGCTCCGAGAGCAAAATCACTAGCCTACAACGATCTCGGCTCGTTGTGGAAGTGGAGATTGTTCGCGGGACTGCTGCAGGAATGAAGTCACTTCCCTTGGACGTGCAATGACTGTAAGGCAAATGGAAGTCGGTCTCAGCACGTCTCAAGGAACAATGTCACTACCGTACAATGATCTCAGATCGTAGGGGAAGTGGATATGGTTCTCGTGGCTGCTGCAGGAATGAAGTAATTTCCCCAGGAGGTGCAATGACTGTAAGGCAAAGGGAAATCGGTCACGGGGCGGCTTCGGGAACAAAGTTATTTTCCTATAACGATCTCAGCTAGTTGGGGAAGTGGACATGGTTCTCGGGAATGCTGCAGGAATTGAGTCACTCCCATGGAATGGAATGGCTGTAAGGCAAATGAAACACGGTCTCGACGCAGCTCCGAGCGCAAAGTCATTATCATACAACGATCTCAGGTCGTAGGGGAAGTACACAAGGTTTTCAACCCTGCTACAAGAATGAAGTCACTCCCTTGTAGTGTCAATGCTTGTCAGAAACTTTGGAATCGCTATCGGGGTGGCTCTGTGAACAAAGTCACTACCCTACAATGATCTCAGTCCGTAGAGAAGTGGACAGAGTTCTCTGGGCTGCTTCAGGAATGAAGTCACTTCCCTTGGAGGTGCAATATCAGTAAGGCAAATGGAAATTGGTCCCGGCGCGTCTCTGAGAACAATGTCACTACCCTACAATGATCTCAGCTCGTAGGGGAAGTCGACTGATTTCTTGGGGCTGCTGCAGGAATGAAGTCACTTTCCCTGGCGTGGCAATGCTTGTAAGGAACTTTGAAATTGCTCTCGGATTGACTCTGAGAACAAAGTAACTCTCATACAATGATCTTGGCTCGTCGATGAAGTGGACAGAGTTCTCGGGGTTGCTGCAGGAATGAAGTCACTTCTCTTTTAGGTGCAATCCCTGTATGGCAAATGGAAATCGGTCTCAGGGCGGCTCCGAGATCAAAGTTATTAACCTACAACGATCTCAGCTCGTAGGGGAAGTGGACATGGTTCTCGGGGCTGCTGTAGGAATGAAGTCACTTCGCTTGGAGGTGCAATGGTTGTAAGGAAAATGAAAGTCGGTCTCGTCGGGCGGCTCCGAGGACAAAGTCACTACCCTACAATTATCTCGGCTCGTCGATGAAGTGTACAGAGTTCCTGGGGCTGCTGCAGGAATGAAGTCACCTTCTTTGGTGGTGTAATAGCCGTAGGGCAAATGAAAATCGGTCTCGGGGCGGCTCCGTGAACAAAGTCACTACCCTACAACGATCGCGGCTAATTGATGAAGTGGAAAGAGTTCTCGAAGCTGTTGCAAGAATGAAGTCACTTCTTGTAGGTGCAATTATTTTGAGACAAATGGGAATCGGTCTTAGCGTGGCCCCGGGAATAAAGCCACTACCCTACAGCGATATTTCCTGGGGGAAGTGGACATGGTTTTCGGGGCTGCTGCAGGAATGAAGTCACTCCCTTGGAGTGGCAATGCTTGTAAGGAACTTTGAAATCGCTCGCAGGGCAGCTCCGTGAACAAAGTCCCTACCCTACAATGATCTTGGCTCGTAGATGAAGTGGACAAGGTTCTCGGGGCTGCTGCAGGAATGAAGTCACTTTCCCTGGGGGTGCAATAGCTGTAAGGCAAATAGAAATCAGTCTCGGGGCGACTCCGAGAACAATGTCACTACTCTACGATGAACTCGGCTCGTAGGAAAGTTGACATGGTTCTCGCGACCGCTGCAGAAAAGAAGTCATTTTCTCCATAGATGCAGTAGCTGAAAGGCGAATAGAAACCGGTCTCGGAGCGGCTCCGAGAACAAAGTTATTACCCTACAACGATCTCAGCTCGTAAAGTAAGTGGACAAGGTTCTCGGGGCTGCTGCAGGAATGAAGTCACTTTCCCTGGAGGTGCAATTGCTGTAAGGCAAATGGCAATCGGTTCCCAGGCGGCTCAGGGAACAAATTCACTCGCCTAAATTGATCTCTGCTCGTTGATGAAGTGGACAGAGTTTTCAGAGCTGTTGCAGAAATGAAGTCACTCCCTTGGAGGTGCAATGGTTGTGAGACAAAAGGAAATCGGTCTATGGTCGGCTCCGAGAACAAATTCACTACGCTACAACGATCTCGGCTCGTAGCGGAAGTGGACATGATGAACGGGGCTGCTGCAGGAATGAAGTCACTCCCTTGGAGTGGCAGTGCTTGTAAGGAACTTTGAAATCGCTTTCAGTGTGGATTAGAGAACAAAGTCATTACCCTAAACGAGCTCAGCTCGTAGGGAAAGTTAAATGGTTCTCAGATCTGCTGCAGGAATGAAGTCACTTCCCCCTGGAGGTGCAATTACTGTAAGGCAAACAGAAATCAGTCTCCAGGCGGCTCGGAGAACAAAGTTACCCGGCAACAATCATTTCGGCTTATAGATGAAGTGGACAGAGTTCTCGAAGCTGTTGCAGGAATGAAGTCACTCCCTTTGAGGTGCAATTGTTGTGAGACAAATGGAAATCGATCTTGGCGCGGCTTCGAGAACAAATTCACTACACTACAATGATCTCAGCTCGTAGGGGGAGTGGACATGGTTATCTGGGCTGATGCAGGATTGAAGTAACTCCCTTGGAGTGACAGTGCTTGTAAGGAACTTTGAAATCGCTCACGAGGCGGCTCCGAGGACAAAGTAACTCCCCTACATTGATCTCGACTCGTAGATGAAGTTGACAGAGTTCTCGTAGCTGCTGCAGGAATGAAGTCACTCCCTTGTAGGTGCAATGGATGTAAGGCAAATGAAAATCGGTCTTGCTGTGGCTCCAAGAACAAAGTCAAAACCCTACAACGATCTCAGCTCGTAAGGAAAGAAAACGTGGTTCTCGGGGCTGCTGCAGGAATGAAGTCACTCCCTTGGAGTGGCAATGCTTGTAAGTAACTTTGAAATCGCTCGCAGGGCGGCTCAGAGGACAAAGTCACTACCCTAAACGATCTCAGCACGTAGGGAAAGTGGAAATGGTTCTCAGATCTGCTGCAGGAATGAAGTCTCTCCCCCTGGAGGTGCAATGACTTTAAGGAAAATGGCAATCGGTCTCCAGGCAGCTCGGAGAATAAAGTCAATATCCAACAAAGATCTCGGCTCGTAGATAAAGTGGACAGAGTTTTCGCAGCTGTTGCAGTAATGAAGTCACTCCCTTGGATGTGCAACGTTTGTGAGACAATTAGAGATCGGTCTTGGCGCGACTCCGAGAACAAAGTCACTACCCTTCAATGATCTCGACCATTAGATTATGTGGACAGAGTTCTCGAGATTGCTGCAGGAACGAAGTCACTTCCTTTAGTGGTGCAATGGATGTAAGGCGAATGGAAATAGGTCTCGGGGCGAATCCGCGAAAAAATTCCCCACGGTACAACGATCTCAGCTCGTAGGGGAAGTGGACATGGTTCTCGGTTTTGCTGCAGGTTTGAAGTCACTCCCTTGGAGTGACGATTCTTGTAAGGAACTATGAAATCGCTCGTGGGACGGTTACGAGTACAAAGTCACTACCCTACTACGATCTCAACGATCTCGGTGCTGCTGCAGGTTTGAAGTCACTCCCTTGGAGTGCCGATTCTTGTAAGGAGCTATGAAATTGCTCGTGGGGCGGTCACGAGTACAAGGTCACTACCCTACAACGATCTCAGGTCATAGGGGGAGTGGAAATGATTTTCGGGGCTGTTGCGGGAATGAAGTTACTCCTTTGGATTGACACCGCTTGTAAGGAACTTTGAAATCGATCTCAGGGCGGCTCCGAAATAAAAGTAACTACCCTACAATGATCTCGGTTCGTAGATGAAGTGGACAGCGTTCTCGTAGCTGCTGCAGGGATGAAGTCACTTCCCTTGGAGGTGCAATGGTTGTAAGGCAAATGGAAGTCGGTCTCGTCGGGCGGCTCGTAGAACAAAGTCACTACCCTACGATGATTTCGGCTCGTCGATGAAGTGGACAGAGTTTCCGGGGGCTGCTGAAGGAGTGAATTCACTTCCTTTGGCGGTGCAATGCCTGTAAGGCGAATGGAAATCGGTCTCGGGGCGGATCCGCGAACAAAGTCATTACCCTACAACGATCTCATCTAGTTGGGGAAGTGGACATGGTTCTCGGGAATGCTGCAGGAATTAAGTCACTCCCTTGGAGTGACAATGGTTGTAAAGCAAATATAACTCGGTCTCGACGCAGCCCCGTGAACAAAGTCATTACCCTACAACGATCTCAGGTCGTAGGAGAAGTGGACAAGGTTCTAGACCCTGGTACAGGAATGAAGTCACTCCCTTGTAGTGGCAATGCTTGTCAGGAACTTTGAAATCACTCTCGGAGCGGCTCCGGGAACAAAGTCACTACTCTACAATGATCTCAGCTCATTGAGTAAGTGGGCAGAGTTCTCGGGGCTGCTGCAGGAATAAAGTCACTTCCCTGTTAGG
This sequence comes from Gammarus roeselii, assembly GCA_016164225.1. Classification (NCBI taxonomy): domain Eukaryota; kingdom Metazoa; phylum Arthropoda; class Malacostraca; order Amphipoda; family Gammaridae; genus Gammarus; species Gammarus roeselii. The sequence continues at coordinate 24,538 of SDVV010000013.1, read as the reverse complement.
TGCAATGCCTGTAAGGCAAATGAAAATCGGTCTCGGGGCGGCTCCGCGAACAAAGTAACTCTCCTACAATGATAACGGCCCGTAGATGAAGTGGATAAAGTTCTCGATACTGCTTTATGAATGAAGTATCTCACTTGGAGAGGCGATGCTTGTAAGGAACTTTGAAATCGGTTGCGGGGCGGCTTCGAAAACAGTGTCACTATCCCAAAATGATTTCAGCTCGTAGAGGAAGTGGACATGGTTAACGGAGCTGCTGCAGGAATTAAGTCACTCCCTTGGTGTGGCAGTGCTTATGAGGAACTTTGAAAACGCTCACGGGGCCGCTCCGAGAACAAAGTAACTCTCTTACAATGATCTCGGCTCGTAGATGAAGCGGACAGAGTTCTCGGAGCTGCTGCAGGAATGAAGTCACTCTTTGGAGTATCGATACTTGTAAGAAACTTTCAAAGCGCTCTCGGGGCGGCTCCGGGAACAAAGTCACTACCCTACAATGATCTCGGCTCGTATATGAAACGGACAGAATTCTCGGGGCTGCTACAGGAATGAAGTCAATTCCCTTGGAAGTGCAATATTTGTAGGGCAAATGGAAATCGGTCTCGACGCGTATTCCGAGAACAATGTCACTACCCTACAATGAACTCGGCTCGTGGGGGAAGTTAACATGGTTCTCGTGACTTCTGCAGGAATGGAGTCATTTCCGCTGGAGGAGCAATGGCTGTAAGGCAAATGGAAATTGGTCTCGGGGCGGCTCCGCGAACAACGTCATTACCCTACAACGATCTCAGCTCGTAAAGGTAGTGGACAAGGTTCTCGTGGCTTCTGCATTAATGAATCCACATCCCCTGTAGGTGCAATAGCTGCAAGGCAAATAGAAATCGATCTCAGGGCGATTCCGCGAACAAAGTCACTGCCCTACAACGATCTCAGCTCGTAGGGAAAATGGACATGGTTTTCGGGTCTGTCTCATGAATGAAGTCACTACTTTTGAGTGACAATGCTTATAAGAAACTTTGAACTCGCTCGCAGCGCAGCTCCGCGAACTATGTTACTACCCTACAATGATCTCGGCTCGTAGATGCAGTGGACAGAGTTCATGGGGCTGCTGCAGGAATGAAGTCACTTCCCTCGGAGATGCGATTGCTGTAAGGCGAATGGAAATCGGTCTCGTCGCGGCTCCGAGAACAATGCCACTACTCTACAATGAACTCGGCTCGTGGGGGAAGTTAAAATGGTTCTCGTGACTGCTGCAGGAATTATGTCATTTCCGCTGGAGGTGCAATGGCTGTAAGGCAAATGGAAATTGGTCTCGGGGCGGCTCCGCGAACAAAGTCATTACCCTACAACGATCTCAACTCGTAGGGGAAGTGGACAGGTTTTTCGGGACTGCTGCAGAGTTGAAGCCACTTCCCGTGGAGGTGCAATAGCTGTAAGTCAAATGGAAATCGGTCTTGCGGCGGCTCCGAGAACAAAGTAAATCTCCTACAACGATATCGGCTCGTGGATGAAGTGGACAGAGTTCTCGGACTAACTGCAGGAATGAAATCACTCACTTGCAGTGGCAATGCTTGTGAGGGACTTTGAAATCGCTCTCGGGGCGGCTCCGGACGTGGTGCAATGGCTGAGGGCGAATGAAAATCAGGCTCGGGGCGGCTTTGCGAACAAAGTCATTACCCTACAACGATCTCAGTTTGTTGGGGAAGTAGACCAGGCTCTAGGATCTGCTGCAGAAATGAAGTCACTTCCCTTGGAGGTGCAATGACTGTAGGGCAAATGGAAATCGGTCTCGAGGCGGTTCGGGGAACAAAGTAACTATTCAACAAAGATATCACCTCGTAGATGAAGTGGATAGAGTTCTCGGAGCAGCTGCAGCGAGGAAGTAACTCCCTTGGAGTGGCGATTGCTTTAAGGTACTTTAAATTGCTCGCGGGGCGTCTCCGAGAACAGAATCACTACACTACAACGATCTCTGCTCGTTGGTGAAGTGATATGCCTCTCGGATCTGCTGCAGGAATGAAGTCACTTCCCCTGAAGGTGTAATGACTGTAAGGCCAATGGAAATTAGTCTCCTGGCGGCTCGGAGAACGAAGTCACTCGCCTTCAATGATATCGGCTCGTAGATGAAGTGGACAGAGTTCTCGGAGCTGTTGCAAGAATGTAGTCACTCCCTTGTAGGTGCAATGGTTGTGAAACAAATGGAAATCGGTCATGACGCGGCTCCGAAAACAAGTTCACTACGCTACAACGATCTCAGCTCGTGGGGGAAGTGGACTTGGTTTTCGGGGCTGCTGCAGGGATGAAGTCACTCCCTTGGAGTAGCGATTGCTTGTAAGGTACTTTAAAATAGGTCTCAGGGCGGCTCCGGGATCAAAGTAACTTTCCTACAATGTTATCGGCTCGTGGATGAAGGGACAAAGTTCTCGGAGCAGCTTCAGGAATGAAGTCACTTCCTTGGAGTGGCAATGCTTGTAAGGAACATTCAAATCACTCACGGGGTGGCTCCGAGAACAAATTCACTACCCTACAACGATCTCAGCTCGTAGGGAAAGTGGACATGGTTCTCGGATCTGCGTCAAGAATGAAGTCTTTTCCTTGGAGTGGCAATGCTTGTGAGGAACTTTGATATCGCTCGCAGGGCGGCTCCGAGAACAAAGTTCCTACCCTACAATGATCTCGGCTCGTGGATGAATTGGACAAGGTTTTTGGGGCTACTGCAGGAATGAAGTCACTTTCCCTGGAGGTGCAATAGCTGTAAGGCAAATAGAAATCGGTCTCGGGGTGACTCCGAGAACAATGTCACTACTCTACAATGAACTCGGCTCGTAGGGGAAGTTTATTTGGTTCTAATGGCTGCTGCAGGAATTGAAGTCACTTCCCGTGGAGTGGCAATGCTTCTAAGGAACTTTGAAATCACTCTCGGGGCGGTGCCGAGAGTAAAGTAACTCTCCTACAATTATCTCGGCTCGTATATGAAGTGGACAGCGTTCTCGGAGCTGCTGCAGGAATTAGGTCACTCCATTAGAGAAGCTATACTTGTGAGAAACTTTAAAATCGCTCTCGGAGCGGCTCCGGGAACAAAGTCATTACCCTACAATGATCTCGACTCGTAAATTAGGTGGACAGAGTTCCGGGGGCTGCTGCAGGAATAAAGTCACTTCCCTTGAAGGTGCAATGGCTGTAAGGCAAATGGATATCAGTCTCCAGGCAACTCAGGGAACCAAATCACTCGCCTAAAATGATCTCGGCTCGTAGATGAAGTGGACAGAGTTCTCAGAGCTGTTGCGGAAATGAAGTCGCTCCCTGGGAGATGCAATGGTTGTGAGACATAGGGAAATCGGTCTAAGCGCGGCTCCGAGAACAAATTCACTACGCTACAACGATCTCAGCTCGTAGCGGAAGTGGACATGGTGAACGGGGCTGCTGCAGGAATGAAGTCACTCACTTGGAGTAGCAATGCTTGTAAGGAACCTTGAAATCGCTCGCAGGGCGACTCAGAGGACAAAGTCACTACCCTAAACAATCTCAGCACGTAGGGAAAGTGGAAATGGTTCTCAGATCTGCTGCTGGAATGAAGTCACTTCCCCTGGAGGTGCAATGACATTGAGGCAAATGGAAATCGGTCTCCAAGCGGCTCGGAAAACAAAGTCACTCGCCTACAATGATCTCTGCTCGTAGATGAAGTGGACAGAGGTCTCGGAGCTGTTGCAGTAATGAAGTCACACCCTTGGAGGTGCAATGGATGCGAGACAAATAGAAATCGGTCTTGACGCGCGACTCCGCGAACAAAGTCACTACCCTACAATGATCTCAGCCCGTAGGGGATGTCGAGTGAGTTCTTGGGGCTACTGCAAGAATGAAGTCACTAACTTGGAGGTGCAATTGCTGTAAGGCGAATGGAAATCGGTCTCGGGGCGGCTTCGATAACGAAGTCATTACCCTACAACGATCTCCGCTCGTAAAGGAAGTGGACAAGGTTCTCAGGGCTGCTGAAGTATTGAAGTGACTTCACCTGGAGGTGCAATAGCTGCAAAGCAAATGGAAATCGGTCCTGGGGTGGCTGCGAGAACAAAATAACTCTCCTACAGGGATATCGGCTCGTAGATGAAGTGGACAGAGTTCTCGGAGCAGCTGCAGGAATGAAGTTACTCCCTTGGAGTGGCAATTGCTTGTAAGGTACTTTAAATTCGCTCGCAGGGCGGCACCGAAAACAGAGTCTCTACCCTCCAATGATCACGTCTCGTATATGAAGTGGACAAAGTTCTCGGGGCTGCTGCAGGAATGGAGTAACTTCCCTTTGTGGTGCAATGGCTGTAAGGCGAATGGGAATCAGTCTCGGTGCAGCTCCGTGAACAAAGTCACTACCCTGCAACGATAACAGCTCGTAGGGGAAGTGGACAAGGTTCTCAAGGCTGGTGCAGGAATAAAGTCATTTCCCTGGGAGGTGCCATGGATGTAAGGCAAATGAAAATCGGTCTTGTCGCGGCTCCGAGAACAATGTCACAACTCTACAATGAACTCGGCTCGTAAGGGAAGTTGACATTGTTCTCGTACTGCTGCAGGAATGAAGTCATTTCCCCTGGAGGTGCAATGACTGTAAGGCAAATGGAAATCGGTCTCGGGGCTGCTCCGAGAACAAAGTCACTACCCTACAACGATCTCAGCTCGTAGGGGAAGTGAATATGGTTTTCGGGGATACTGCAGGAATGAAGTCACTCCTTTGGAGTGACAATGCTTGTATGAAACTTTGAAATCGCTCTCGGGGCGGCTCCGCTACAATGATCTCGACTCGTCGATGAAGTAGATGGAATTCTCGGGGCTGCTACATGAATGAAGTCACTTCCCTTGGAGGTGCAATGGATGTAAGACAAATGGAAACCGGTCTCGGTTGCGCTCCGAGAACAAAGTCTTTACCCTACAACGATTTCAGCTCGTAGGGGAAGTGGACATGGTTTTCGGGGCTGCTGCAAGAATGAAGTCACTCCTTAGGAGTGACAATGCTTGTAAGGAATTTTGAAATCGCTCACAGTGCGGCTTCGCGAACAAAGTTACTATTCGACAATGATCTCGGCTCGTAATTGAAGTGAACAGAGTTCTCACGGATGCTACAGGAAAGAAGTCACTTACCTTGGAGGTGCAATGGATGTGAGGCGAATGGGAATTGTTATCGGGGCGGCTCCGAGAACAAAGTCATTACCCTACAACGATCTCAGATCAAAGGGGAAGTGGACATAGTTCTGGAGGCTGCTGTTTGAATGAAGTAAATTCTCTTGGACGTGCAATGGCTGTAATGCAAATGGAAATCGGTCTCTGCACGTCTCCGAGATTAATGTCACTACCGTACACTAATCTCAGATCGTAGGGGAAGACGACTGAGTTATCGGGGCTGCTGCAGGAATGAAGTCACTTCCCTTGGAGTGGCAATGCTTGTAAGAAGCTTTGAAATCGCTCTCGGGGCGGCTTCGAGAACAAAGTCACTACCCTACAACGATCTCAGCTCGTCGGGGAAGTGGACATAGTTTTCGGGGCTGCTGCAGGAATGAAGTATTCTCCTTTAAAGATGCAATGGCTGTAAGGCAATGTCACTACTCCACAATGAACTCGGCTCGTAGGCGAAAGTAGAGTGGTTCTCGTGGCTGCTGCAGGGATGAAGTCATTTCCGCTGGAGGTGCAATAGCTGTAAGACAAATTCAAATCGGTCTCAGAGTGGCTCATAGAACAACGTCACTTCCCCACAACGATCTCAGCTCGTAGGGGAAGTGGACATGGATCTCGGATCTGCTGCAGGAATGAAGTCACTTCCCCTGGAGTGGCAATGCTTGTAAGAAGCTTTGAGATCGCTCTCGAAGTCACTTCCCTTGGAGGTGCAATAGCTGTAGGGCAAATGGATATCGGTCACTTCCCTACAACGATCTTAGCTCGTAGGGAAATGGGACATGGTTTTCGGGGCTGCTGCAAGAATGGTCTCTCCTTTGGAGTGACAAAGCTTGTAAGGAACTTTGAAATCGCTCTCGTGATGGCTCCGAGAACAATTTCATTACCCTACAATGATCTCGACTCGTCAATGAAGTGAACAGAGTTCTCGGGTATGCTCCGCAAACAAAGACCCTACCCCACAACGGTCTCAACTCGTAGGGGAAGTGGACATGGTTCTTGGATCTGCTCTAGGAACGAAGTCATGGAAATCGGTCTCTAGGCGGCTCGGAGAACAAAGTCACTCGCCTACAAAGATTTCGGCTCCTAGATGAAGTGGACAGAGTTTTCGGAGCTGTTGCAAGTATGGTCTCTCCTTTGGAGTGACAAAGCTTGTAAGGAACATTGAAATCGCTCGCAGGGTGGAACCGAGAACAAAGTTACTACCCTACAATGATCTCGGCCGTGGATGATGTGGACAGTGTCCTCAGGGCTGCTGAAGAAATGAAGTCTCTTCCCTCGGAGGTGCAATTGCTGTAAGACAAATGGAAATTGTTCTCGGGGCGGCTCCGTGAACAAAGTCATTACCCTACAACAATCTCAGCTCGAAGGGGAAGTGCACATGGTTGTCGGGGCTAATGCAGGAATGAAGTCATTTCCGCTGGAGGTGCAATAGCTGTAAGGCGAATGGAAGTCGGTCTCGGGGCAGCTCCGAGAACAAAATACTTCTCTTACAATGATATCGGCTCGTGGATGAAGTGTACAGAGTTCTCGCAGCAGCTGCAGGAATAAAGCCATTCCCATGGAGTGGCAATACTTGTAATAAACTTTTAAATCGGTCTCGGGACAGTTCCGAGGACAAAGTCACTTCATTACAACGATCTTAGCTCGTAGGGAAATAGGACATGGTTTTCGGGGCTGCTGCAGGAATGAAGTAATTTCCCTTTGAGGTGCAATAGCTATAAGGCAAATGGGTATCGGTCTCGTCGCGTTTACGAGAAAAATGTCAGTACTCTACAATGAACTCTGCTCGAAAGGGAAGTTGACATGGTTCTCGTGGCTGCTGCAGGGATGAAGTCATTTCCGTTGGAGGTGCAATAGCTATAAGGCATATGGGAATACGTCTCGGGGTGGCTCCGGGAACAAACTACCTCTCCTCTCTAGACTGCTCGCGGGGCGGCTCCGAGGACAGTCAATACCTTACAACGATCTCAGCTAGTAGGGAAAGTGGACAAGGTTCTCGGGGCTGCTGCAGAATTGAAGTCACTTCCCCTGGAGGTGCAATAGCTGTAAGGCAAATGGAAATCGGTCACGGGGCAGCTACGAGAACAAAGTCACTTCCCTACGACGATCTCAGCTCGTAGGGAAATGCGACATGGTTTTTGGGGCTGCTGCTGGAATGAAGTATTTTCCCCTGGAGGGGCAATGCGTGTAGGGAACTTTGAAATCGCTCGCGTGGCGGCTCCGAGAACAAAATCACTACCCTACAATAATCTCGACTCGTCGATGAAGTGGACAAAGCTCTCGGGGCTGCTGCATGAATGAAGTCACTTACCGTGGAGGTGCAATGGCTGTAGGGCAAAGAGAAATCGGTCTCGGGGTGACTCCGCGTACAAAATCACCACCCTAAAACAATTTCAGCTCATAGGGGAGGTGGATATGGTTTTCGGGGCTTCTGCAGGAATAAAGTCACTCCTTTGGAGTGACATTGCATGTAAAGAACTTTGAAATCGCTCTCGTGGCAACTCCGAGAACATAGTCACTACCCTACATGATTTCGAGTCGTCGATGAAATGGACAGAGCTCTCGAGGCTGCTGAATGAATGAAGTCACTTCCTTTGGAGTTGCATAGACTAAAAGGCAAATGGAAATCGGTCTCTAGGCGGCTCGGAGAACAAAGTCACTCGCCTACAAAGATTTCGGCTCCTAGATGAAGTGGACAGTGTTTGCGGAGATTTTGCAGGAATGTCACTCCTTTGGAGTGACAATGCTTGTAAGGAACTTTGAAATCACTCGCAGGGCGGCTCCGAGAACAAAGTTACTACCCTACAATGATCTCGGCCCGTAGATGATGTGGACAGAGTTATCAGGGCTGCTGCAGAAATGAAGTCCCTTCCCTCGGAGGTGAAATTGCTGTATGACAAATGGAAGTCGGTCTCGGGGCGGCTCCGAGAACAAAATAATTCTCATACAATGTTATCGGCTCGTGAATTAAGTGTACAGAGTTCTCGCAGCAGCTGCAGGAATAGAGTCATTTCCTTGGAGTGGCAATTCTTGTAAGGAACTTTGAAATCGCTCTCGGGGCGGCTCCGAGACTAAAGTTACTACCCTACAACGATCTCAGATCGTAGGGAAAGTGGACCAAGTTCTTGGCGCTGCTGCAAAATTGAAGTCACTTCCCCTATAGGTGCTATAGCTGTAAGGCAAATGGAAACCTTTCTCGGGCCTGCTCCGTGAACAAAGTAACTCTCATACAACGATATCGGCTCGTGGATGAAGTGGACAGAGTTCTCAGAGCAGCTGCAGGAATGAAGTCGCCCCCTTGAAGTGGCAATGCTTGTAAGGAACTTTGGAATCGCTCTCGGGGCGGCTCCGTGAACAAAGTCACTACCCTACCACGATCTCAGCTCGTAGGGAAAGGGAACATGGATCTCGGATCTGCTGCAGGAATGAAGTCACTTCGCCTGGAGTGGCAATGCTTGTAAGGAGCTTTGAAATCGCTTTCAGGGCGGCTCCGAAAGCAGAGTCACCCCCCCTACAATGATCCCGATTCGTAGATGAAGTGGAATGACTTTTCGAGCTGCAGCTTGAGGTGGTTTGGAAAACAAAGTCACTCGCTAACAATGATCTAGGCTCGTAGATGAAGTGGACAGACTGCAGGAATGAAGTCACTCTTTTAAAGAGGCAATGGTTGTGAGGCAAATAGAAATCAGTCTTGACGCGGCTCCGAGAAGAAAGTCACTTACCTACAACGATCTCAGCTCGTAGGGGAAATGGACATGGTTCTCGGTGCTGCTGCAGGAATGCAGTCATTTCCCCTTGAGAAGCAATGACTGTGAGACAAATGGAAATCGGTCTCGGCGAGTCTCCGAGAACAATGTCACTACACTGCAACGATCTCAGCTTGTACGGGAAGTCGACAGAGTACGCAGGGCTGCTGCAGGAATGAAGTCCTTCCCCTTTGAGGTGCAATGACTGTAAAGCAATAAACAAAGTCACTCTGTCAGATGAAGTGGACAGAGTTTTCGGGGGCTGCTGCAGGAATGAAGTTACTTCCCTCGACGGTGCAATTGCTGTAAGGCGAATGGAAATTGTTCTCGGCACGGCTCCGTGAACAAAGTCATTACCCTACACCTATCTCAGCTCGAAGGGGAAGTGGACGTGGTTTTCGGGGCTGCTGCAGAAATGAAGTCACTACCCTTGGAGGTGCAATGGTTGTAAGGGAAGTGGAAATCCTTCCTGCAGCCGCCCCGAGAACTCTGTCCACTTCATCTACGAGCCGATATCATTGTAGGAGAATTACTTTGTTCTCGGAGCCACCCCGAGACTGATTTTCATCTGCCTAACAGTCATTGCACCCCTAGGGGAAGTGACTTCATTATTGCAGCAGCCCGGAAAACCTTGTCCACTCCCCTACGAGCTAAGATCTTTGTTGTGGAATGACTCTGTCCACGAAGCCACCCCGAGACAGATTTCCATCCGCCTTACAGCCATTGCACCTCCAAGGGAAGTGAATTCATTCCTGCAGCAGCCTCGAGAACCTTATCCACTTACCCTACGAGCGAGATCATCGTAGGGTAGTGACTTTGTTCGCGGAGCCGCGCCTAGACTGATTTCCACTTCCCTTACAACCATTGCACCTCCGAGGGTAGTGACTTCATTTCTGCAGCAGCCTCAATAACTCAGTCGACTTCCCCTACGAGCTGATATCATTCTAGGGTAGTGACATTGTCCTCGGAGACGCGCCGTGACCGATTTCCATTTGCCTTACTGATATTGCACCTCCAAGGGAAGTGACTTCATTCCTGCAGCAGCCCTGACAACCATGTCCGCTTCTTCTACGAGCTGTGATCGTTGTACAGTAATGACTTTGTTCGCAGAGCCGCCCCGAGACCGATTGCCTTTCGCCTTACAACCATTGCACCTCCAAGGGAAGTGACTTTACTCCTGCAGCAGCCCCAAGAACTCAGTTTACTTCCCCAACGAGCTGAGATCATTGTAGGGTAGTGACATTGTTTCCGGAGACGCGCCGAGACCGATTTCCATTTGCCTTACTGATATTGCACCTCCAAGGGAAGTGACTTCGTTCCTGAAGCAGCCCCGAGAACTCTGTCCACTTCATCTACGAACCGATATCATAGTAGGAGAGTTACCTTGTTCTCGGAGACACCCCGAGAACGATTTCCACTTGCCTTACAACCATTGCACCTCCAAGGGTAGTGACTTCATATCTGCTGCAGCCCCAAGAACTCAGTCGACTTCCCCTACGAGCTGAGATCATTCTAGGGTACTGACTATGTTCTCGAAGACTTGCCGGGACCGAGATTCCGTTTGCCTTACAGATATTGAACCTCCAAGAGAGGGACTTCATTCCTGCAGCAGGCCCGAGAACTCTGTTAACTTCCCCTACAAGCTGAGAACGTTGCAGGGTGGTGACTTTGTTCCTGGAGGCGCTCCGAGAGCGACTTCCATTTGCCTCACAACCATTGTACCTCCAAGCGAGAGACTTCATTAATGCAGCAGCTCTGAGAAGTCTGTTCACATCATCTTCGAACCGAGATCATTGTAGGCGAGTGACTGTTCTCCGAGCCGCCCCGAGACCGATTTCCATTCGCCCCACAGCTAATGCACCTTCAAGGGAAGTGACTACATTTCTGCTGCAGCCTCGAGAACTCTGTCCACTTCATCTACGAGCCGAGATCATTGTAGGGTAGAAACTTTGGTCTCGTAGCCGCCCCACGAGTGATTTCAAAGTTTTTTAAAAGCACTGTCCTTCCAAAGGAGTGATTTCATTCCCGCAGAACCGAACACCATGTCCACTCCCGCTAATAGCTGATATCGTTGTAGGATAGTGATACTGTTCTCGAAGCCCCCTCGCAAGACATTTCAAAATTCCTTAAAAGCATCGCCACTACAAGGGAGATACTTTATTCATGCAGATTTTCCGAGAACTCTGTCCACTTCATCTACGAGCCGAGATCATTTTGGGCAATTGACCTTAGTTCTCCGAGTAGGATCGAGACCGATTTCCATTTGTCATCCAGTCATTGCACCTCCAAGGGAAGTGACTTAATTTCTCCAGCAGCCACGAGAACTCTGTCCACTTCATCTACGTGCCGATATCATTGTAGGAAAGTTACTTTGTTCTTGGAGCCACCTTGAGACCGATTTTTATTTGACTTACAGTCATTGCACCCCTAGGGGAAGTGATTTCATTTCTCCAGCAGGACCGAGAACCATGTCCACTTTCCCTACGAGCCGAGTTCATGGTAGGGTAGTGACATTGACCTCGGAGCCGCGACGAGACCGATTTCCATTTGCCTTACAGTCATTGCCCCTCCAAGGGAAGTGACTTCACTCCTGCAGCAGCCCCGAAAACCATGTCCACTTCCCCTAAGAGCTAAGATCGTTGTAGAGTACTTACTTTGTTCCTGGAGCCGACCCAATAGCAATTTCAAAGTTCCTTACAAGCATCGCCACTCCAAGGAAGTGACTTCATTCCTGCAGCAGCCCCATGAACCATGTCCACTTCTCCTACGAGCCGAAATCGTTGTAGGGTAATGACTTTGGTCTCGGACCCGCTCCGACAACGATATCCTATGCCTCACAGTTATTACACCTCCAGGGGAAGTGACTCCATACTCCATTCATTCAGCAGATCCGAGAACTTTGTTCACTTCATCTACAATCCGATATCATTGTAGGAGAAATACTTCCTTCTCGGAGCCGCCCCGAAACCGGTTTCCATTTGCCATACAGCTATTGCACATTCAGGGGAAGTGACTTTATTGATGCAGCAGCCGCAAGAACCATGTCCATTTCCCCTACGAGCTGAGATTGTTGTAGGGTAATGAGTTTGTTCGCGGAGCCGCCCCGAGATCGATTTAAAAGTTACTTACAAGCATCGCTACTCCAAAGAAGTGACTTCATGTCTGCAGCAACTCCGAAAACTCTGGTCACTTCATCTACGAGCCGAGATCATTGTCGGAGAGTTTCTTTGTTCTCGGAGCCGCCCGACGAGACCGATTTCCATTTGCCTTGAAGCCTTTGCACATCCTGGGGAAGTGACTTCATTCCTGCAGCAGGCTCGAGAACCTTGTCCAATTCTGCTGCGAGCTGAGGTCGTTGTAGGGTAGTGAGTTTGTTCTTGGAGCTGCCCCGTGACCGATTTTCATTTGCCCTTCAGCAATTGCACCTCCAAGGGAGTGACTTCATTCATGCAACAGCTCCGAGAACTCTGTCTACTCCATCTACGAATCGAGATCATTTTAGGCGAGTTATTTTGTTCTCCGAGCCGCCTGGAGACCGATTTCCATTTTCCTCATTCACCTCCAGGGGAAGTGACTTTATTCTTGAAGCAGATCCGAGAACCATTTCCACTTTCCCTACGAGCCGAGATCGTTGAAGAGTAGTGACTTTGTTCTCGGAGCTGCCCCGTGAGCGATTTCAAAGTTCCTTACAAGCATTGCCACCCCAAGGGAGTGACTTCATTTCTGCAGCTGCTCCGAGAACTCTGTTCATTTCATTCACGAGCCGATTTCATTGTAGGGTAGTAACTATGCTCTCGGACCCACCCTGTGAGCGATTTCAAAGTTCCTTACAAGCATTCTCACTCCAACGGAGTCACTTCATTCCTGCAGCAGCCCCAAAAACCATGTTCACTTCCCCTACGGGCTGAGATCGTTGTAGGGTAGTGACTTTGTTCTCGGAGCTGCCCCGAGACCGATTTCCATTTGCCTTACAGCTATTGCACCTCCAGGGGAAGTGACTTCATTCCTGCAGCAGCCCCGAGAACCTAGTCTACTTCCCCTACGAGCTGAGATCGGTGTATGGTATTGACTTGGTTTTCGGAGATTCCACTAGTTCGATTTCCATTTGCCTTACAGCTATTGCGCCTCCAAGGGAAGTGACTTCATTCCTGCATTAGCCCGCGAAATCTGTCCACTTCATCGACGAGTCTAGATCATTGTATATTAGTGATTTTATTCCGGAGCCGCCCCGAGAGCGATTTCAAAGTTTCTTACACGCATTGCCACTCCAGGGGAAGTGACTTCATTCGTGCAGCAGCCCCGAGAACTCTGTCTACTTCATCGACGAGTCGATATCATTCAAGGGTAGTGATTTTGTCATCGGAGCTGCCACATGAGCGATTTCAGAGTTCCTCATAAGCATCGGTACTCCAAGGGTATGACTTCATTCCTGTAGCATCTCCTGAACTCGGTCGACTTCCCCTACTAGCTGAGATCATTGTAGGGTAGTGACATTGTTCTCGGAGCCACCCGAGACCAATTTCCATTCGCCTAACAGCTATTGCACCACCAAGGGAAGGGACTTCGTTCCTGCAGTAGCTCCGAAAACTCTTTACTTTTCATCTAAGAGTCGATGTCATTGTAGAAGAGTTACTTTGTTCTCAGAGCCGCCCCGAGACAGATATCCATTTGCCTCCCAGCTATTGCACCTCCAGGGAAAGTGACTTCATTCCTATAGCAGCCCCGAGAACTCAGCCCACTTCATCTACGGACCGACTTCATTGTAGGGTAGTGACTTTGTTTTCGGAACCGACCCACGATCGATTTCAAAGTTCCTCACAAGCATTGCCACTAAAGGGGAAGTGACTTCATTCCTGCAGCAGATCCGAGAACCAGGTATACTTCCCTTACGAGCTGAGATCGTTGTAGGGTAGTGACTTTGTTTGCGGAGCCGCACCGAGACCGATTTCCATTTGCCTTACAGCTATTGCACCTCCAAGGGAAATGACTTCATTCCTGCAGCAGCCCCGAGAACCTTGTGCACTTCCCGTACGCGCTGTTATCGTTTCAGGGTAGTGACTTTGTTCACGGAGCCGCACCGAGAATCATTTCCATTCGCCTTAAAGTCATTGCACCACGAAGGGAAGTGACTTCACTCCTGCAAGCAGCCCCGAGAACCATGTCCACTTCCCCTACGAGCTAAGATCGTTGTAGGGTACTGACTTTGTTCCCGGAGCCACCCCGATAGCGATTCAAAGTTCCTTACAAGCATCGCCACTCCAAGGAAGTGACTTCATCCCTGCAGCAGCCCCATGAACCATGTCCACTTCTCCTACGAGCCGAAATCGTTGTAGGGTAGTGATTTTGGTCTCGGATCCGCGCCGAGACCGATTTCCTTTGCCTCACAGTTATTACACCTCCAGGGGAAGTGACTCCATACTCCATTCCTGCAGCAGCTCCGAGAACTCTGTTCACTTCATCTACGATCCGATATCATTGTAGGAGAGTTACTTCGTTCTCAGAGCCGCCCCATAACCGGTTTCCATTTGCCTGACAGCTATTGCACCTTCAGGGAAAGTGACTTTATTAACTTTATCAATGCAGCAGCCCCAAGAACCTTGTCCATATCCCCTACGAGCTGAGATTGTTGAAGGGTAATGACTTTGTTCGCGGAGCCGCCCCGAGACCGATTTCCATTTGCCTTACAGCCATTGCACCTATAGAGGAAATGACTTCATTCCTGCGGACGCCACGAGAACTATGCCAACTTCCCTCACCAGCCGAGTTCATTTAGAGTAGTGACATTGTTCTCAGAGCCGCGACGAGGCCGATTTCCATTTGCCTTACAGCCATGGCCCCTCCAAGAGAAATGACTTCATTCTTGCAGCAGCCCCGAGAACTTTGTCCACTTCCCCAACGAGCTGAGATCGTTGTAGGGTAATGACTTTGTTTCCGGAACCGCCCCGAGAGCGATTTCAAAGTTCCTTACAAGCATCGCTACTCCAAAGGAGTGACTTCATGTCTGCAACAACTCCGAGAATTCTGGCCACTTCATCTACGAGCCGAGATCATTGTCGGAGAGTTTTTTTGTTCTCGGAGCCGCCCGACGAGACCGATTTCCATTTGCCTTGAAGCCTTTGCACATCCTGGGGGAGTGACTTCATTCCTGCAGCAGGCTCGAGAACCTTGTCCACTTCTGCTGCGAGCTGAGATCGTTGTAGGGTAGTGAGTTTTTTTCTCGGAGCTGCCCCGTGACCGATTTCCATTCGCCTTACAGCAATTGTACCTCCAAGGGAGTGACTTCACTCATGCAACAGCTCCGAGAACTCTGTCCATTTCATCTACGAGCCGATATGATTGTAGGCGAGTGACGTCGTTCCCTGAGCCACCTGGAGACCGATTTCCATTAGCCTTACAGTCATTGCAACCCCAGGAGAAATGACTTCAATCATGCAGCAGATCCGAGAACCACGCTCACTTTCCCTTCGAGCTGAGATTTTTGTAGGGTGATGATTTTGTTCACGAAGCCGCCCCGAGAACAATTCCATTCGCCCTACAGCAATTGCACCTCTGAGGGAAGTGACTTCATTAGTGCAGCAGCCAGGAGTGCTCCGTCCACTTCATCGACGAGCCGAGATCCTTGTTGTGTAGTAACTTTGATCTCATAGTCGCCCTGCGAGCGATTCTAAAGTTATTTACAACATTGTCACTCCAACGAAGTGACTTCATTCCTGCAGCAGCCCCGAAAACCATGTACACTTCCCCTACGAGCTGAGATCGTTGTAGGGTAGTGACTTCGTTCTTGGAGCCGCCACGCGAGCGAATTCAAAGCTCCTTGCAAGCATCGCCACTCCAGGGGAGTGACTCCATTCCTGCAGCTGCTCCGAGAACTCTGCACACTTCATCTAGGAGCCGATATCCTTGTTCGCGGAGCCATTTCACCCCCTGGAGAAGTGACTTCATTCCTGCAGCGGCCCCGAGAGCCTTGTCCACTTCCTCTACGAGCTGAGATCGTTGTAGGTTAATGACTTTGTTTGCGGTGCCGCGCCGTGACCGATTTCTATTTGTCTCACAACCATTGCACCTCCAAGAAAGTGACTTCATTCCTGCAGTAGATCCGAGATCCATGTCCACTTTCCTAACGAGCTGAAATCGTTGTAGGGTAATGACTTTGTTCACGAAGCCGCCGCGAGACCGATTTCCATTCGCCTTACAGTCATTGCCCAACCAAGGAAAGTGACTTCATTCCTGCAGCAACCCCGAAAACTCTGTCCCCTCCATCGACGAGCCGAGATCATTGAAGGGTAGTGAGTTTGTTCTTGAAGCCGCCCCGTGAGTGATTTCAAAGTTCCTTACGGGCATTGATACTCCAGGGGAAGTGACTTCATTTCTGCAGCAGCTCCGAGAACTCTGTCCACTTCCTTTACGAGCTGAGATCATTGTAGGGTAGTGACATTGTACTCGGAGACGCACCGAGAGCGATTTAAAAGTTCCTCACAAGTATTGCTTCTCCAAAGAGTGACTTCATTCCTGCAGCTGCTCCAAGAACTCTGTCCACTTCATCTACGGAACGATATTTTTGTTGGAGAGTTACTTTGTTTGCGAAGTCGCCCCGAGACCGATTTCTATTTGCCTTACAGCTATTTCACCTCCAAGGGAAATGACTTCATTCCTGCAGCAGCCCCGGGAACCTTGTCCACTGCCTTTACGAGCTGAGATCGTTGAAGTGTAATGACTTTGTTCTCGAAGCCGTCACGAGACCGATTTTTTTTCGCCTTACAGCAATTGCACCTCAAAGGAATTGACTTCATACCTGCAGCAGTTACGAGAGCTCTGTCCATTTCATCCACGAGCCGAGATCATTGTAGGGTAGTGACTTTGTTCTCGGAGCTGCCCTGAGATCGATTTCAAAGTTCCTAGCAAGCGGTGTCAATCCAAAGGAGTGACTTCATTCATGCAACAGCCCCGAAAATCATTCCCCCTCCCCGTATGAGCTGAGATCGTTGTTGGGCAGTGACTTTGTACTCGTGACCGCTCCTCGAGCGATTTCATAGATTCTTACAAGCATCGTCACTCCAAGAGAGTGACTTCATTCCTGCAGCAGCACCGCGAACCATGTCCATTTTTCCTACGAGCTGAGATCGTTGTAGGGTAGTGACTTTGTTCTCGGAGCCACAGCAGGACCGATTTCCATTTGCCTTACAACCATTGGACCTCCAGTGCAGTGACTTCATTCCTGCAGCAGCTACGAGAACTCTGTCCACTCCATCTACGAGCCGATATCCTTGTAGGCGAGGAACTTTGTTCTCCGATCCGCTACAGTCATTGCACCTTCATGGTTCTCAGCAACTCCGAGAACCATGTCAACTTCCCCTACGAGCCGAGTTCATTGTAGAGTAGTGATATTGTTCTCGGAGCCGCGACGAGACCGATTTAAATTTGCCTTTCAGCAATTGCACCTCCAAAGGAAATGACTCCATTACTGCAGCAGCTCCGAGAACTCTGTACACTTCATCTACGAGCCGAGATCATTTTAGGGTAGGGAATATGCTCTCGGAGCCGCCCTGCGAGCGATTTCAAAGTTCCTTACAAGCATTGCCTCTCCAAGGAAGTGACTTCATTCCTGCAGCTGATCCGAGAACCATGTCCACTTTCCCAACGAGCTAAAATCATTGTAGGGTAGTGAATTTGCTTACGGAGCCACCCCGAGAGTGATTTCAAAGTTCCTTACAAGCATTGCCACTCCAAGGAAGTGACTTCATTCCAGCAGCTGCTCCGAGAACTCTGTCCCTTCATCCACGAGCCGATATAATGGGAGGAGAGTTACTTTGTACCCGGAGCCACCCCTAGACCGATTTTAAAGTACCTTACAAGCAATCGCCACTCCAAGGGATTGACTTCATTCCTGCTGCTGCTCCGAGAACTCTGTCCACTTCATCTACAAGCCAATATCTTTGTAGGAGAGTTATTTTGTTTTCAGAGCCGCCCCGAGACTGATTTCCATTTGTCAAACAGTCATTGCACCTCCAGGTGAAGTGACTTCATTCCTTCAGCAGCCCCGAGAACCTTGTCCACTTCCTTTACGAGCTGAGATCGTTTTAGGGTAATGACTTTGCTATCGGAGCCGTGCTAAGACCGATTTCCATTTGTCTCACAACCATTGCACCACCAAAGGAGTGACTTCTTTCCTGCAACAGCTCCGAAAACTCTGTCCACTCCATCTACGAACCGAGATCATTGAAGGCGAGTGTCTTTGTTCTCCAAGCCGCCTGTAGACCGATTTCTATCTGCCTTACAGTCATTGCTCCTCCAAGGGAATTGACTTCATTCCTGCACCAGATCCAAGAACCATGTCCACTTCCCCTACGTGTTGAGCTCGTTGTAGGGTAGTGACTTTGTTCCCGGAGCCTCCCCTACACCGATTTCCATTCGCCTTGCAGCTATTGCACCACCAAGGGAAGTGACTTCGTTCCTGCAGCAGCCCCGAGAACTGTGTCCACTTCATTTACTAGCCGAGTTCATTTTAGGGGGGTGACTTTGTTCATGGAGCCGCCCTGAGAGCGATTTGAAAAGTTCTTTACGAGCATTGCCACTGCAAGGCAGTGACTTCATTCCTGAAGCAGGTCCGAAAACCATGTCCACTTCCTCTACGAGCTGAGATCGTTGTAGGGAAGTGACTTTGTTCTCGGAGCCGCCCCGAGACCGATTTCCATTTGCCTTACATCCATTGCACTTAAAATGGAAGTGATTTCCTTCATGCAGCAGCCCCGAGAACTCTGTCCACTTAATCGACGAGTCGAGATCATTGTAGGGTAGTGATTTTGTTATCGGAGTCGCAAAGAGAGCGATTTCAAAGTTCCTTACAAGCATCGCAACTTCAAGGGAGAGACTTCAATTCTGCAGCAGCTCCGAGAACTCTGTCCATTCCATCTACGAGCCGAGATCATTGTAGAGTAGTGACTTTGTTCTCGAAGCCGCCCCACGAGCGATTTCAAAGTTCATTACAAGCATTGTCTCTCCAAAGGAGTTACTTCATTTCAGCAGCAACACCGAACACCATGTCCATTCTCCATTCGTCTATTCGTCTTACAGTGAGATCGTTATAGGCTAGTGACACTGTTCTCGAAGCCACCCCGCGAGTGATTTCAAAGTTCCTTACGAGCATCGCCACTCAAATGGAGATACTTTATTCCTGAAGCTTTACCGAGAACTCTGTCCATTTCATATATGAGCTGATATCATTGTAGGAGAGTTAGTTCGATCTCGGTGCCGCCCAGAGACCGATTTCCATTTGCTTTACAGCAATTGCACCTTCAGGGAAATGACTTCATTCCTGCAGCTGCTCCGAGAACTCTGTTCACTTCATCTACGAGCCGAGATCATTGTAGGGTAGTGACTTTGTTTTTCGAGCCGCCTGGAGACCGATTTCCATCTGCCTTACAGTCATTGCACCTCCAAGGGAAGTGACTTCACTTCTACAGCAGATCCGAGAACCATTTCCATTTCCCCTCGCGCTGAAATCGTGTAAGGTAGTGACTTTGTTCTCGGAGCCGCCCCGAGAATGATTTCCATTCGCCTAACAGTCATTGCACCACCAAAAGAAGTGACCTCGTTCTTGCAGCAGCCTCGAGAACTCTGACCACTTCATCTACGAGCCGAGATCATTGTAGGATAGTGACATTGTCCTTGGAGCCGCGCCAAGACCGAATTGCATTTGTCCCACATCCATTGCCCCTCCAAGGGAGTGACTTCATTGCTGCAACAGCTCCGAGAACTCTGTCCACTTCATCTACGAGCTGAGATCTTTTTAGGCGAGGGACTTTGTATTCCGAGCCGCCTGGAGACCGATTTCCATTTGCCCTACAGTCATTGCACCTGCAGGGGAGTGACTTCATTCCTGCAGCAGCCCCGAGAACCATGTCCACTTCCCCCACGAGCCGAGATCGTTGTAGGAAAGTGACTTTGTTCCCGGAGCCGCAGCACGACCGATTTCCATTTGCCTTCCAGCCATTGCACCTCCAGCGGAATTGACTTCATTCCTAAAGCAGCCCCGAAAACCATGTCCACTTCCCGTAAGAGCTGAGATCGTTGTAGGGTAGTGACTGTGTTCGCGGAGTCGCCACGAGACCGAATTTCATTTGCCTCACAACCATTGCACCTCCAAGGGAAGTGACTTTATTCCTGCAGCAGCCCCGAAAACTCTGTCCCCTTTATCTACGAACCGAGATCATTTTAGGGTTGTGACTTTGTTCCCGGAGCTGCCCCGCGAGCGATTTGCAAGTTCCTTACAAGTATCGCTACACCATGGAGTGACTTCATTCCTGCAGCAGCTCCGAGAACTCTGTCCGCTTCATCTACGAGCAGAGATCATTGTATGAGAGTTACTTTGTTCTCGGAGCCACCCTGTGACCGATTTCAAAGTTCCTCACAAGCACTACCCCTCCAAGGGAGTGACTTCATTCCTACAGCAGCCCGAGAACCATGTCCACTTCCCCTCCGAGTTGAGATCGTGGTAGGGTAATGACTTTGAACTTGGAGCCACCCCGAGAACAATTTACATTCGCCTTACAGCAAATGCACCTCCAAGGGAAATGACTTCATTCTTAGCAGCCTCGAGAACCATGTTCACTTCCCCTACGATCCGAGATCGTTGTAGGAAAGTGATTTTATTCTCTTAGCCGCATTTGGAACAATTTACATTTGCCTTCTAGCTATTGCACCTCCAAGGAAAGTGACTTAATTCCTGCAGCAGCCCAACGAACCATCTCCACATCCCCAACGAGCCGAAATCGTTGTAGGGTAGTGACTTTGTTATTGGAGCTGTCCTGCTTGCGATTTCAAAGTTCGTTACAAGCATTGTTTCTCCAAAGGAGGGACTTTCTTCCTGCAGCAGCACCGAACACCATGTCTTCTTTCCCTACGAGCTGAGATCGTCGTAGGGTAGTGACACTTTTCTCGAAGCCGCCCCGCGAGCGATTTCAAAGTTCATTACAAGCATCGTCACTCCACGGGAGATACTTCATTCCTGCAGCTTTACCGAGATCTCTGTCCACTCCATCTACGAGTCGATATCATTGTAGGAGAGTGATGAAATGGACAGGTGTCTCGGGGCTACTGCAAGAACGACGTCACTTTCCTTGGAGGTGCAATGGATGTGAGGCAAATGGGAATTGGTGTCGGGGCAGCTCCGTGAACAAAGTCTCTTAACTACAACGATCTCAGCTCGTAGAGGAATTGGACATGGTTTTCGACCTGCTGCAGGAATGAAGTCACTTCCCCTAGAGGTGCAATGCCTGTAAGGCAAATGGAAATCAGTCTCCAGGCGGCTTGGAGAACAAAGTCACTCGCCTGCAATGATCTGGGCTCGTAGATGAAGTGGACAGAGTTCTTGGAGCTGTTACAAGGATGAAGTCACTCCTTGTAGGTGCAATGGTTGTGAGACAAATGGAAATCAGTCTTGGCGCGGCTCCCTGAACAAAGTCACTACCCTACAACGATCTCAGCTCGTAGATGAAGTGAACATGGCTCTCAGGGCTGCTGCAGGAAGGAAGTCACTCCCTTGGAGTATCGATGCTTTTAAGGAACTTTGAAATCCCTCACGGGGCACCTCCGGGAACAAAGTCACTACCCCACAATGATCTCGGCTCGTAGATTGAGTGGATAGAGTTCTCGGGGCTGCTGCAGGAATGAAGTCATCCCCTTGGAGTGGCAATGCTTGTTAGGAACTTTGAAATTGCTCTCGGGGCAGCTCCTTGAACAAAATCACTACCCTATAACGATCTCACCTCGTAGGGGAAGTGGACGTGGATGGCGGAGCTGCTACAGTAATGAAGTCTCCCCCTGGAGTGGCAATGCTTGAAAAGAACTTTGAAATCGCTCTCTGGGCGTCTCTGAGAACAAAGTCACTACCCTACATAGATCTCAGCTCGTAGGGAAAGTGGGAATGGTTCTCGGATCTGCTGCAGGATTGAAATCACTCCCCTGGAGTGGCAATGCTTGAAAGGAACTTTGAAATCGCTCTCTGTGCGTCTCTGAGAACAAAGTCACTACCCTACATAGATCTCAGCTCGTATGGAAATTGGAAATTGTTCCCGGATCTGCTGCAAGAATGATGTTACCTCCCCAGGAGGTGCAATGAATGTGAGACAAATGGAAATCGTTCTTGGCGAGGTTCCGAGAACAAAGTCACTACCCTACAATGATCTCGGCTCGTAGATGAAGTGAACAGAGTTCTCGGAGCAGCTGCAGGAATGAAGTCACCCCCTTGGAGTGGCGATGCTTGTAAGGAACTTTGAAATCACTCGCGGGGTGGCTTCGAGAACAGTGTCACTAGCCTACAACGACTCGCTGTAAGGCGAATAGACGAATAGAACTTGGACATGGTGTTCGGTGCTGCTGCAGGAATGAAGTCACCCCCTTGGAGTGGCGATGCTTGTAAGGAACTTTGAAATCACTCGCGGGGCGGCTACTAGATCAAAGTCACTACCCTACAACGATCTCAGCTCGTAGGGGAAGATGACATGGTTCTCGGGGCTGCTACAGGAACGAAGTCATTTCCGTTGGAGGAGCAACGGCTGTAAGGCAAATAGAAATCGGTCACGGGGCGGCTCCGTGAAAAAAGTAACTCTCCTACAATGGTATCGACTCGTTGGTGAAGTGGACAGAGATCTCGGTGCAGCTGCAGGAATGAAGTCTATCCCTTGGAGTGGCAATGCTTTGAAGGAAATTCGAAATCACTTTCGGGGCGGCTCCGAGAACAAAGTCACTACCCTTACAACGATCTCAGCTCGTAGGGGAAGTGGACATGGTTCTCGGATCTGCTGCAGGAATGGGGTCACTTCCATGGAGTGGCAGTCCTTCTAAGGAACTTTGAAATTGCTCTCGTGGCGGCTCCGAGAACAGAATCACTACCATACAATGATCTCGACTCGTCGATGAAGTGGAGAGAGTTCTCGGGGCTGCTGAATGGAATGAATTCACTCCCTTGGAGGTGCAATGATTATGAGACAAATGGAAATCGGTCTTGGCACGGCTCCGAGAACAAATTCACTACGCTACAACGATTTCAGCTCCTAGGGGAAGTGGACATGGTTAACTGGGCTGCTGCAGGAATGAAGTCACTCCCTTGGAGTGGCAGTGCTTGTAAGGAACTTTGAGATCACTCGCGGGCTAGCTCTGAGAACAAAGTCACTACCCTATAATGATTTCAGCTCTTAGAGTAAGTGGACAGAGTTTTCGGGGCTGTTGCAGGAATGAAGTCACTTCTATTGGGAGTGAAATGGCTGTAAGGCAAATGTAAATCGGTCTCGGTGCGGCTCCAAGAACAAAGTCATTACCCTTCAACAATTTCAGCTCGATGAGGAAGTTGACTTAGTTCTCATGCTTCTGCAGGAATGGAGTAATTCCTTCTGGAGGTGCAATGACTGTAAGGCAAATGGAAATCGGTCACGGGGCGGCTCCGAGAACAAAGTTATTACCCTACAGCGATCTCACCTCGTAAGGGAATTGGACAAGCTTCACGGGCCTGCTGCAGGAAAGAAGTCACTTTCCCTGGAGGTGCAATGACTGTTAGGCAAATGGAAATCGGTCTCGTCGAGCAGCTCCGAGAACAAAGTAACTCTCCTACAAGGATATCGGCTCGTAAATGAAGTAGACAGAGTTCTTGGAGCAGCTGCAGGGATGAAGTCACTCCCTTGGAGTGGAAATGCTTGTAGGGAACATTGAAATCGCTCTCAGGGCGGCTACGAGAACAATGTCCCTAACCTACAACGATCTTAGCCCGTAGGGAGAATGGAAATGATTCTCGGATCTGCTGCAAGAATGAAGTCACTTCCCTTTGAGGTGCAATGGCTGTAAGGCAAACGGAAATCGGTCTCGGGGCGGCTCCAATAGCAAAGTCAATACCCTACAACGATATCTACTCGGAGGGAAAGTGGACATGGTTTTCGGGGCTGCTGCAGGAATGAAGTCACTCCCTTTCGATGGCAATGCTTGTTAGGAACTTTGAAATCACTCACGGGGCGGCTCCGTGGACAAAGTAACTCTCTTATAATGATCTCGGCTCGTATATGAAGTGGACAGAGTTTTTGAAGCTGCTGCATGAATGAAGTCACTCCCTTGGAGTAGCGATACTTGTCAGGATCTTTTAAATCGCTCTCGGGGCGGCTCCGGGATCAAATTCAGTACACTGTAACGATCTCATCTCGTAGGAAAAGTGGAAATGGTTCTCGGCTCTCCTGCAGGAATGAAGTCACTTCCCCTGGAGGTGCAATCTTATTATTATTATTAAATCTTTTATTTCCATCGTCTAGCAATGCGTTTTCAATACTTAGGTCTAAAACATCAACTTACTTTTTAAAATGCGGTATTTGAATTAGCGAAGCGAGGAATAAAAATGAATTTGGGACAGCACATCTCCTGTCGACGGCCGATTTGTAGCTTCTTCGTGTTGCAAAACAGTTTTCACAATATGTGCTATATTTTTAAGTGAGAAACTCATGGGCATGGGATTGATAAATCCAAAGTTAATGAATACATCGCAGCTCATCTCTAGTAGGCGGCTGGCTTGTCCTTTATGGAACCGAATGGAACACATAAGATACCATTAAATAAATACCAACACCTATATATTCATACTAATATACATATACATGCATGTAAAT
>SDVV010000012.1:0-58153 GCA_016164225.1 Gammarus roeselii | reverse complement strand
CCTTGACTAGCATTGGGGACGCGCTCGTGCCTTGTCCAGCATTGAGGACGCGCTCATACCTAGTCTAGCACTGGGGAAGCGCTTTTTCCTTGTCTAGCATTGGGGACGCGCTCCTAATTTGTCTAGCATTGGGTACGCGCTGGACCTTGTCTAGCATTGGAGCCGCGCTCGTACCTTGTCCAGCATTGAGGGCGCGCTGTTAACTAGTCTACCATTGGGGACGCGCTCTTACATTTTCTAGCATCGGGGACGCACTTGTACCTTGCCTAGCATTGGGGCCGCGCTTCACCTTTTCTAGCATTAGGAACGCGCTCCTACCTTGTCTAGCATTGAAGACGCGCTCTTAAAAAAAAAATGTCTAGCATTGGGGACGTGCTCTTACCATGTCTAGCATTGGGGACGCGCTCTTACCTAGTGTGGCATTGGGGACGCGCTCTTACTTTGTCTAGATTTGAAAATGCGCTCTTACATTGACTTGCATTGAGAACTCGCTTCTACCTTGTCTAGCATTGGGGACGCACTCTTACCTGTCTAGCATTGGAGACACGCTCTGACCTTGTTTAGCATCGGGACGCATTCGAACCTTGTCCAGCATTGGGGACGCGCTCTTACCTGGTCTAACACTGGGGACGCGTTTGTACCTTGTCTAGCAATTGGGGCGTGCTCTGACCTTGTCTACCATTGGGGACTCGCTCCTACCTTGTCTAGCATTGGGGAGGCGCTCAAACCTAGTCTAGCATTGGGGAAGCGCTCATAACTAGTCTAAGATTGGGACGCGATTGTACCTTATCTAGCAATTGGGACGCGCACTGACGTTGTCTAGTATTAGGGGCGCGCTCCTACCTTGTCTTGCATTGGGGACGCGCTCTCACCTTGTCTAGCATTGGGGACGCGCTTTTACCTTGTCTAGCAATTGGGACGCGCTCTGACCTTGTCTAGTTTCCGGAATGCGCTTCTACTTTGTCTAGCATTGAGGACGCGCTCAAACCTATTCTAGCATTGGGGACGCGCTCGTACATTATCTAGCATAAGGGACGCGCTTTTTTCTTGTAGAGCATTGCGGACGCGATCTTCCCTTGTCTAGCATTGGAGACGCGCTTGCACCTTGTCTAGCAATTGGAACGCGCTCTGACTTTGTCTAGGATTAAGAACGCGCTCCTACCTTGTCTAGCATTGGGGACGCACTCCTACCTTGTCTAGCATTGGTGACGCGCTCGTACCTTGAATAGCATTGGGGATGCGCTCTTATCTTGTCTTGCATTGGGGACGCGCTTGTACATTGTCTAGCAATTGGGACGCGCTCTGACCTTGTCTAGTTTCCGGGACGCGCTGCTACCTTGTCTAGCATTGGGGACGCGCTCTTACCTTGTCTAGCATTGGGGACGCGCTTTTACCTTGTCCAGCATTGGGGACGCTCTCTTACCTAGTCTAGCATTGTGGACGCGTTTTTACCTTGTCTAGCATTGGGGACGCACTCTTCCATTGTCTAGCATTGGCGACAAGCTCGTGCTTCGCCCAGCATTGGGAATGCACTCATACATAGTCTAGCATTGGAGAAGCGCTCTTACCCTGTCTAGCATTGGAAACGCGCTCTTATCTTTTCTAGCGTTGGGGAAGCGCTTGTACCATGTCTAGCATTGGGGACGCGCTCTTACCTAGTCTAGCGTTGGGGACGCGCTATTACCTAGTCTAGCATTGGGACGCGCTTTTACCTTGTCTAGCATTTGGGACGCGCTCTTACCTTGTCTAGCAATGGGAACGCGCTCTAAATTGTCTGGCAATGTGGACGCGCTCCTACGTGATCTAGTTTTACGGACGCAATTGTACCTTGTCTAGACTTGGGGACGCGCTCTTACCTTGTCTAGCATTGGGGACGCGCTCTTACCTTGTCTAGTATTGAGGACGCGCTCTTGAATTGTCTAGCATCGGAGAAACGCTCTTACCTATTGTGGCATTGGGGACGCGCTCTTAATTTGTCTTGATTTGAGGACGCGCTCTTACCTAGTGTGGCATTGGGGACACTCTCTTACTTAGTCTAGATTTGAGGACGCGTTCTTACCTTGACTTGCATTGAGGACTTGCTCCTACTTTGTCTAGCATTGGGGACGCACTCGTACCTGTCTAGCATTGGAGACTCGCTCTGACCTTGTTTAGCATCGGGATGCGCTCATACCTTGTCCAGAATTGGGGACGCGCTCTTACCTAGCCTAGCATTGGGGACGCGCTCTTACCTTGTCTAGCATTGGTACGCGTTTGTACCTTGTCTACCAATTAAGACGCGCTCTGACCGTGTCTAGCATTGGGGGCGTGCTCCTACCTTGTCTAGCATTGGTGACGCACTCTTACCTGTCTAGCATTGGAGACACGCTCTGACCTTGTTTAGCATCGGGACGCATTCGAACCTTGTCCAGCATTGGGGACGCGCTCTTACCTAGTCTAACACTGGGGACGCGTTTGTACCTTGTCTAGCAATTGGGGCGTGATCTGACCTTGTCTACCATTGGGGACTTGCTCCTACCTTGTCTAGCATTGGGGAGGCGCTCATACCTAGTCTAGCATTGGGGAAGCGCTCTTAACTAGTCTAAGATTGGGGACGCGATTGTACCTTATCTAGCAATTGGGACGCGCACTGACGTTGTCTAGTATTAAGGGCGCGCTCCTACCTTGTCTTGCATTGGGGACGCGCTCTCACCTTGTCTAGCATTGGGGACGCGCTCTTACCTTGTCTAGCAATTGGGACGCGCTCTGACCTTGTCTAGTTTCCGGAATGCGCTGCTACTTTGTCTAGCATTGAGGACGCGCTCAAACCTATTCTAGCATTGGGGACGCGCTCGTACATTATCTAGCATTAGGGACGCGCTTTTTTCTTGTAGAGCATTGCGGACGCGATCTTCCCTTGTCTAGTATTGGAGACGCGCTTGCACCTTGTCTAGCAATTGGAACGCGCTCTGACTTTGTCTAGGATTAAGGGCGCGCTCCTACCTTGTCTAGCATTGGGGACGCACTCCTACCTTGTCTAGCATTGGGTACGCGCTCGTACCTTGAATAGCATTGGGGATGCGCTCCTATCTTGTCTTGCATTGGGGACGCGCTTGTACATTGTCTAGCAATTGGAACGCGCTCTGGCCTTGTCTAGTTTCCGGGACGCGCTGCTACCTTGTCTAGCATTGGGGACGCGCTCTTACCTTGTCTAGCATAGGGGACGCGCTTTTACCTTGTCCAGCATTGGGGACGCTCTCTTACCTAGTCTAGCATTGTGGACGCGTTTTTACCTTGTCTAGCATTGGGGAAGCACTCTTCCATTGTCCAGCATTGGCGACGAGCTCGTGCTTCGCCCAGCATTGGGAATGCACTCATACATAGTCTAGCATTGGAGAAGCGCTCTTACCCTGTCTAGCATTGGAAACGCGCTCTTATCTTTTCTAGCGTTGGGAAGCGCTTGTACCATGTCTAGCATTGGGGACGCGCTCTTACCTGGTCTAGCTTTGGGGACGCGCTATTACCTAGTCTAGCATTGGGGACGCGCTTTTACCTTGTCTAGCATTAGGGACGCGCTCTTACCTTGTCTAGCATTGGGGACGCGCTTTTAAATTGTCTAGTATTGGGGACGAGCTCTCACCTTGCGTAGCATTGGGGACGCGCTCTTTCCTTGTCTAGCATTGGGAACGCGCTCTAAATTATCTGGCAATGTGGACGCGCTCCTACGTTATCTAGTTTTACGGACGCAATTGTACCTTGTCTAGACTTGGGGACGCGCTCTTACCTTGTCTAGCATTGGGGACGCGCTCTTACCTTGTCTAGTATTGAGGACGCGCTCTTGAATTGTCTAGCATCGGAGAAACGCTCTTACCTATTGTGGCATTGGGGACGCGCTCTTACTTTGTCTTGATTTGAGGACGCGCTCTTACCTAGTGTGGCATTGGGGACGCTCTCTTACTTAGTCTAGATTTGAGGACGCGTTCTTACCTTGACTTGCATTGAGGACTTGCTCCTACTTTGTCTAGCATTGGGGACGCACTCGTACCTGTCTAGCATTGGAGACACGCTCTGACCTTGTTTAGCATCGGGACGCGCTCATACCTTGTCCAGAATTGGGGACGCGCTCTTACCTAGCCTAGCATTGGGGACGCGCTCTTACCTTGTCTAGCATTGGTACTCGTTTGTACCTTGTCTACCAATTGGGACCCGCTCTGACCGTGTCTAGCATTGGGGGCGTGCTCCTACCTTGTCTAGCATTGGGGACGCGCTTCTTCCCTGTCTACCATTGGGGACGCGCTCGTACCTTGTCTATCATTGTCGAGGTGCTCTTACCTAGTCTAGCATTGGGGACGCGCCCTTAAGCCTAGGAATGGGGACGCGCTTGTACCTTGTCTAGCAATTGGGACGCACTCTGACCTTGTCTAGTATTAAGGGCGCGCTCCTACCTTGTCTAGCATTGGGGACGCGCTCTTACCTTGTCTAGCATTGGGGACGCGCTCGTACCATGTCTTGCATTGGGGACGCGCTCTTATCTTGTCTAGCATTGGGGACGCGCTTTACCTTGTCTAGAAATTGGGACGCGTTCTGACCTTGTCTAGTTTCCGGGACGCACTGCTACTTTATCTAGCATTAGGGACGCGCAATTTTCTTGTAGAGCATTGAGGACGCGATCATTCCTCGTCTAGCAATTGGGACGCGCTCTGACCTTGTCTAGTATTAAGGGCGCGCTCCTACCTTGTCTAGCATTGTGGAAGCGCTCTTACCTTGTCTAGCAATGGGTACGCGCTCTTACCTAGTCTACCATTGGGGACGCGCTCTAAAATTGTCTAGCAATATGGACGCGCTCCTACATAATCAAGTTTTGTGGATGCGATTGTACCTCGTCTAGCATTGGGGACGCGCTCTTACCTTGTCTAGCATTGGGGACGCGCTCTTACTTTGTCTAGCATTGAGGACGGGCTCTTGAGTTGTCTAGCATTGGGGACGCGCTTTTACCTTGTCTAGCATTGGGAACGCGCTCTAATCTTTTCTAGCATTGGGGAAGCACTCGTACTTTGTCCAGCTTTGGGGACGCGCTCTTACCTAGTCTATCGTTGTGGACGCGCTATTAAAAAGTCTAGCATTGGGGAAGCGCTTTTACCTTGTCTAGCATTGAGGACGCGCTCTTAAATTGTCTAGCATTGGGGACTCGCACATACCTTGTCTAGCATTGAATACTCGCTCTTCCCTATTCTACCATTGGGGACGCGCTCAAAAATTGCCTAGTTTTATGGACGCGCTCCTACATTATCTAGCATTGGGAACGCGCTCTAAAATTGTCTAGCAATATGGACGCGCTCCTACATTATCCAGTTTTGGGGACGCGATTGTACCTTGTCTGGCATTGGGGGCGCGCTCTGACCTTGTCTAGTATTGGGGACGCGCTCTTACCTTTTCTAGCGTTGGGGACGCGCTATTACCTAGTCTTACATTGGGGAAGCGCTTTTACCTTGTCTAGCATTGGGGACGCGCTCTTACCTTGTCTAGCATTGGGAACGGGCTCTAAAATGGTCTAGCAATATGGAAGCGATCCTACATTATCCAGTTTTGGGGACGCGCTCTTACCTTGTCTAGCATTGAGGACGCGCTCTTATATTGTCTAGCACTGGGGATGCGCTCTTACATTGTCTAGTATTGAGGATGCGCTCTTCCCTTGTCCAGCATTTGTGACGTGCTTTTTTATTGTCTAGCATTGGGAACGCGCTTGTACCTTGTCTAGTATTGTGGACGAGCTCTGACATTGTCTATCATTGAGGACGCACTTTTACCTTGTCTAGCATTAAGAACACGCTTTTGAACTGTCTAGCATTGGGGACGCGCTCTAACTTTGTCTAGCATTAAGGACGCACTCTAAAATTATCTAGCATTGGGAACGCGCTACAACATTATCTAGCATTAGGGACGCACTTTTTCTTGTAAATCATTGAACCCGCTCTTACATTGTCTAGCATTGAGGACGCACTCTTGAATTGTCTAGCATTGGGAAAGCGCTCCAACCTTGTCTAGGTTTGGGGACGCGCTTTTATATTGTCTAGCATTGGGAACGCGCTTGTACCTTGTCTAGTATTGTGGACGTTCTCTTTCATTGTCTAAGATTGGGGACGCACTTATACGTTGTCTGGCATTGGGGACGCACTTGTGCCTTGTCTAGCGTTGGGGACGCGCTCTTACCCAATCTAGCATTGCGGACGCGCTCTTACCTTGTCTTGCATTGGAGACGCGCTTTTATCTTGTCCAGCAATGTCCACGGGCTTTCACCTTGTCTAGCATTTGAGACGCACTCCTACCTTGTCTAGCATTGGCGATGCGCTCATACCTTGTTTAACATTGGGGACGCTTTCGTACCTTGTCCAGCATTGGGGACGCGCTATTACCTAGTCTGGCAGTTGCGACGCGCTCCTACCTTGTCTAGCATTAGGGACGCGCTCCTACATTGTCTAGTTTTCTGGACGCGCTGCTACCTTGTCTAGCATTGGGGATGCGCTCATATCTGTCTAGCATTTGAGAGCCGCTCTTACCTAGTTTAGCATTGGGGACGCACCCTCACCTAGTCTAGAATTGGGGACGGGCTCTTACCTTGTCTAGCATTGACGGCGCGCTCTTAAAATGTCTAGCAATGGGGACATGCTCCTACATTATCTAGCATTGTTGACGCCCATTTTTCTTGTAGAACACTGAGGACACGATCTTACCATGTCTAGCATTGGGGACGTGCTCATACCTTGTCTAGCATTAGGAACACTCATATGAATTGTCCAGCATTGCGGTGCGCTCTTACCTTGTCTAGCATTGGGGACACGCTCTAACAGTGCCTAGAATTATGGACGCGCTCCTACATTATCTAGCATTGGGGACGCACTCTTACATTGTCTAGCATTGGGGACGCGCTCTCACCTTGTCTAGCACTGAGGATGCGCTAATACCATGACTAGCATTGGGGACGCGCTCTTACCAGTTCAGCATTGGGGACGTACCCCTCCCTTGTCTAGCATTGGGTACGCGCTCCTACCTCGGCCAGCATTGGGGACGCGATTATGCCTTGTCTAGCATTGTGGACGCGACCTTACCTTGTCTAGCATTGAGGACCCGCTCTTACCTTGTCTAGCATTAAGAACACGCTTCTGAATTGTCTAGCATTGGGGACGCGCTCTTACTTTTTCTAGCATTGGGGACGCGCTTCAAAATTGTCTAGCATTGGGAACGCGCTCCAGCATTATCTAGCATTAGGGATGCGTTTTTTCTTGCAAAGCATTGATGACGCGCTCTTACATTGCCTAGTTTTGAGGACGTGCTCATGAATTGTCTAACATTATGGAAGCGCTCTTACCTTGTCTAGCATTGAGAACGCGCTCTAAAATTGTCTAGCATTGGGGACGCGCTTCTAACCTATGTTGCATTAGGAACGCATTTTTTTCTTGCCTAGTATCGAGGAAGCGCACTTACATAGTCTAGTGCTGAGGACGCGCTCATGAATTGTCTAACATTAGGGAAGCGCTCTTACCTTGTCTAGCATTTGGGACGCGCTCTAAAATTGTCTTGCATTGGGACGCGCTCCTAACCTATCTAGCATTATGGACGCGCTTTTTCCTTGACTAGCATTGAGGACGGGCCCTTACATTGTCTAGCATCGGTGACGCGCTTTTATATTTTCTAGCATTGGGAACGCGCTTGTACCTTGTCTAGTATTGTGGACGAGGTCTCACATTGACAAGCACTGAGGACACGCTCATATCTCGACTAGCATTGTGGACCCGCTCTTATCTTGTCTAGCACCGAGGACACGCTCTTACCTAGACTAGCATTGGATACGCGCTCCTACCTTGTCTAGCATTAGGGACGTGGTCTTTCCTAGTCTAGCATTGTGGACGCGTTCTTACCTAGTCTAGCATTGGGGACGCACTCTTACATTGTCTAGCATTTGGGACGCGCTCCTCCCTTGTCATGCATTGGGGACGCGCTCTTACCTTGTCTAGCATTAGAGACGCGCTCTTACCTAGTTTAA
Organism: Gammarus roeselii; assembly: GCA_016164225.1. Taxonomy (NCBI): domain Eukaryota; kingdom Metazoa; phylum Arthropoda; class Malacostraca; order Amphipoda; family Gammaridae; genus Gammarus; species Gammarus roeselii. The sequence continues at coordinate 50,133 of SDVV010000012.1, read as the reverse complement.
CATTGGGGATGCGCTCATACTTTGTCTAGATTTGAGGATGCGCTCCTACTTTGACCTGCATTGAGGACTCGCCCTTTCCTTGTCTAGCATTGGTTACGCGCTTGTACCTTGTCTAGCAATTGGGACGCGCTCATACTTGTCTAGATTTGAGGATGCGCTCTTACTTTGACTTGCATTGAGGACTCGCTCTCACCTTGTCCAGCATTGGGGACGCGCTAGTACCTTGTCAAGCATTGGGGAGGCGCTCTTACCTAGTCTAGCATTGGGGATGCACCTTCACCTAGTCTAGGATTGGGGACGTGCTCTTATCTTGTCAAGCATTGAGGACGCGCTCTCACCAGTCTAGCATTAGGGACGTGCTCTCCTACCTTGTCTAGCATTACGGATGCGCTAATACCTTATCTAGCATTGGGGACGCACTTGTACATTGTCTAGCATTGAGGACTCGATCTTACCTTGTCTAGCATTGCGGACGCGCTCTTACCTTGTCTAGCATTATGAACACGCTTTTAAATTGTCTAGCATTGGGGACGCGCTCTTACTTTGTCTAGCATTGAGGACGCGCTCTTAAATTGTCTAGCATTGGGAAAGCACTCTTAACTTGCTAGCATTGAAGACGCGCTCTTAAATTGTCTAGCATTGGGGAGGTGCTCTTACCAAGTCTAGCATTGAGGACACGCTTTCACTTAGTCTGGCATTGGGGACGCGCTCTTAATTTGTCTAGATTTGAGGACGCGCTCTTGCCTTGACTTCCATTGAGGACTCGCTCTTACCTTGTCTAGCATTGGGGACGCACTCTTACCTTGTCTAGCTTTGAAGACACGCTCTGACCTTGTTTAGCATCGGGACGCGCTTGTACCTTGTCCAGCATCGGGGACGCGCTCCTACCTAGTCTAGCATTGGGGACGTGCTCTTACTATGTCTAGCATTGAGGACACGCTTTTACTTAGTCTAGCACTGGGGACGCGCTCTCACTTTGTCTAGATTTGAGGATGCGCTCTTGCCTTGACTTGCTTTGAGGACTCGCTATTATCTTGTCTAGCATTGAGGACGCGCTTGTACCTTGTCTAGACATTGCGACGCGCTCTGACGTTGTCTGGTATTGGGGGTGCGCTCCTACTTTGTCTAGCAATGGGGACGCGCTCCTACCTTGTCTACCATTTGAGACTCGCTCGTACCTTGTCTAGCACTGGGGATGCGCTCTTACCTTCTCTAGCATTGGGGACGCGCTTGTACCTTGTCTAGCAATTGGGACGTGCTCTGACCTTGTCTAGTATTGAGGGCGCGCTCCTACCTTGTCTAGCATTGGACACGCGCTCTTACCTTGTGTCTAGCATTGGGGACGCGCTCGTACCTTGTCTAGCATTGGGGCGGCGCTCTTACCTAGGCTAGCATTTAGGACGCGCTTTCACCTTGTCTTGCATTGAGGACGTGTTCATACCTTGAATAGCTTTAAGAACACTCATTAGAATTGTCCAGCATTGGGGACGCGCTCTTACATTGTATAGAATTGTGGACGCGCTCTTCGTTTGTCTAGCATTAGGGACGCGCTTTCTTATTGTCTAGCATTGGGAACTCGCTTTTACCTTGTCTAGCATTGTGGACGCGCTCTTACATTGTCTAGCATTGTGGACACGCTCTTACATTGTCTGGCATTGGGGATGAGCTCCTGCTCAGTCTAGCATTAGGGACGTGCTGTTTCCTAGTCTAGTATTGATGACGCACTCTTATCTTGTCTAGCATTTGAGACGCGCTCTTACCTAGTCTAGCATTGGAGACGCGCTCTTACCTTGTTTATTATTGGGGACGCGCTTGCACCTTGTCCAGCATTAGTGACTCGCTCTTACATTGTCTAGTTTTCGGGATGCGCTGCTACCTTGTCTAGCATTGTGGACGCTTTCATACCGAGTCTGGTATTGAGGACGACGCACTCTTACATTGTCTAGCATTGGGGACGCGCTCTTACCTTGTCTAGCACTGAAGCTGCGCTCGTGCCTTGACTAGCATTGGGGACGCACTATTACCTTGTCTAGCAGTGGAGACACGCTCTGACCTTGTTTAGCATCGGGACGCGCTCGTACCTTGTCCAGCAATGGGGACGCGCTCTTACCTAGTCTATTATTGTGGACGCGTTCCTACCTTGTTTAGCATTGGGGACGCGCTTGTACCTTGTCTATCAATTTGGACGCGCTCTGACCATGTCTAGCAGCATTGGGGCGGGGGGGGGGGGCTCTTACCTAGTATAGCATTGGGGACGCGCCCTTAACTAGTCAAGGATTGGGGACGGGCTCTTACCTTGTCTAGCATTGACGACGCGCTCATAAAATGTCTAGCATTGGGGACGCGCTCCTACATTATCTAGCATTAGGGACGCGCTTTTTTCTTGTAGAGCACTGAGGACGCGATCTTACCTTGTCTAGCATTGGGGGCGCTCATACTTTGTCCAGCATTAAGAACACGCTTTTAAATTGTCTAGCATTGGGGACGCGCTCTCACCTTGTGTAGCATTGGGGACACGCCTCAAAGTGTCTAGAGTTATGGACTCGCTCCTACATTATCAAGCATTGGGGACGTGATCGTACATTTTACCAGTCTAGCATTGGGGGCGTGCTCATACCTTGTCTAGCATTGGGGACGCGCTCTTACCTCGGTTAGCATTGGGGACGCGCTTGTTCCTTGTCTAGCATTGGGACACGCTCTGACCTTGTCTAGAATTGGGGACGCGCTCATTCCTTGTTTAGCATTTTAGACGCGCTCGTACTTTGTCTAGCATTGAGAACATGCTCTCATCTAGTCTAGCATTGGGGACTCGCCCTTTCCTAGTCTAGCATTGGGGACGTGCTCTAAAATTGTCAAACATTTGGGACGCGCTCTTACCTTGTCTAGCATTGCTGACGCGCTCTTACCTTGTCTAGCTTTGAGGACGCGCTCTTTCCTTGTCTAGCATTGGGGACGCACTCTTACCTTATTTAGCATTGGGACACGCTCTTAACTTATCTAGCATTGAACGCGCTTGTACTTTGTCTAGCATTGGAGACGCGCTCTTTCACTGTTTAGTATTGAGGACGCGCTCCTACCTTGACTAGCAATGATGACGCACTTTCAAAATTTCTAGCATTGGGAACGCGCTTTTACCTTGTCCAGCATTTGGGACGCGCTCTAACCAGTCTAGCATTGGAGACACGCTCTTACCTTGTCTTGCATTGGGGACGCGCTTGTACCTAGTCTAGCATTGGGGACGTGTTCTTACCTTGTCTAGCATTGAAGGCGCGCTCTTAAAATGTCTAGCATTGGGGAGGCACTCTCACATTGTCTAGCATTAGGGACGCGCTCCTACCTAATCTAGCATTGGGGACGCGTTCTAAAATTGTCTAGCATTGGGAACGCACTTGAACCTTGTTTAGCAATGAGAACGCAATCTTACCTTTTCTGGCATTGAGAACGCGCTCTCATCTGTCTAGCATTGGGGACGCGCGTGTACCTTGCCTAGCATTGAGGAAGCGGTCTCACAATTTCTAGCATTATGGATACGCTCATATCTCGTTTAGCATTGGGGAACGCGCTCATATCTCATTTAGGATTGGGGACGCACTTGTACCTTGTTTAGCATTGGGGACTCGTTTTTACCTTGCCTAGCATTGAGGGCGCGCTCGTAAAATGTCTAGTATTGGGGAGGCACTCCCACCTTGTCTAGCATTGAGGACGCGCTGTTACCTTGTCAAGCCTTAAGGACACGACTCTTAAATTGTCTAGCATTGAGGACGCGCTTTTGCCTTGTAGAGCATTGAGGGCGCGCTCTTACATTGTCAAGCACAGGGGACGCGCTCGTTCTTTTTCTAGCATTGGGGAGGCGCTATTACCTAGTCTAGCACTGGGGACGTGCTCTTACCTGGTCCAGCATTGAGGACGTGCTTGTACCTTGTCTAGCATTGGGGTCGCGCTCTTATGTTGTCTAGCATTGGGTACGCGCTCTTACCTTGTCTAGCATTGAGAACGCGCTCTAAAATTGTACAGCATTATGGACGCGCTCCTACATTATCTAGTTTTGGGGACCCGATCGTACCTTGTCCAGCATTGGAGACGCGCTCTTACCTTGTCCAGCATTGGGGACGCGCTCTTACCTTGTCTAGCATTACGGACGCGCTCTTGAATTGTCTAGCATTGGAGACGCGCTCCTACCTTGTCTAGCATTGGGGACGCGCTCTAAAATTGTCTAGCATTGGGGGCGCGCTCCCACACTCTCTAGCATTAAGGACACGCTTTTTCTTTACCATGCATTGAGGACGCGCTACTACATTGTCTAGCTCTGGAGACGCGCTCTTACATCGTCTAGTATTGAGGACGCGCTCTTCCCTTGTCTAGTATTGGGGACGCGCTTTTATATTGCCTAGCATTGGGGATGCGCTTGTACCATGTCCAGCATTGGGGACGTGCTATTACCTACCCTAGCACTGGGGACGCGCTCTTAAATTGTCTAGCATTGGTGAGGTGCTCATACCATGTCTAGCATTGAGGACACGCTTTTACTTAGTCTGGCATTGGGGACGCGCTCTTACTTTGTCTAGATTTGAGGACGCGCTCTTGCCTTGACATCCATTGAGGACTCGCTCCTACCTTGTCTAGCATTGGGGACGCACTCTTACCTTGTCTATCTTTGGAGACACGCTCTGACCTTGTTTAGCATCGGGACGCGCTTGTACCTTGTCCAGCATCGGGGACGCGCTCTTACCTAGTCTAGCATTGGGGACGTGCTCTTACCATGTCTAGCATTGAGGACACGCTTTTACTTAGTCTAGCACTGGGGACGCGCTCTTACTTTGTCTTGATTTGAGGACGCGTTCTTGCCTTTACTTGAATTGAGGACTCGCTCTTACCTTTTCTAGCATTGCGGACGCGCTTGTACCTTGTCTTGCAATTGGGACGCGCTCTGACCTTGTCTAGTATTGGGGGCGCGCTCCTACCTTGTCTAGCAATGGGGACGCGCTCTTACCTCGTCTACCATTTGAGACGCGCTCGTACCTTGTCTATCACTGGGGATGCGCTCTTACCTTCTCTAGCATTGGGGATGCGCTTGTACCTTGTCTAGCAATTGGGACGTGCTCTGACCTTGTCTAGTATCGAGGGCGCGCTCCTACCTTGTCTAGCATTGGATACGCGCTCCTACATTGTCTAGCATTGGGGACGCGCTCCTACACTATCCAGCATTAGGGACGCGCTTTTTCCTTGCCTATCATTGAAGACGCGCTCCTACATTGTGTTGCATTGGGGACGTGCTCTTACATTGTCTAGTATTGAAAGCGCGCTCTTCCCTTGTCTAGAATTGGGGACGAGCTTTTATATTGTCTAGCATTGTCAACGCGCTTGTACCTTGTCTAGTATTGTGGACGCGCTCTTTCATTGTCTAGTATTGAGGACGCGCTCTTACCTGGTCTAGCATTGATGACGCGCTCTTACCTAGGCTAGCATTGGGGACGCAGCTAAAATTGTCTAGCATTGGGGACGCGCTCTTTCATTATCTAGCATTGGGGACGCACTCTTACCTTGTTCAGCATTGGGGACGCACACTTACCTTGTCTAGCATTGAAGACGCGCTCTTACCTTGTCTAGCATTGGGAACGCGCTCGTACCTTGTGCAGGATTGGGGACGCGCTCTTATCAGTCTAGCATTGGGAACATGCTCTTACCTTGTCTACCATAGAGGACGCGCTCTTACCTTGGCTAGCATTGAGAACACGCTCGTACCTTGTCTAGCATTTGGGATACGCTTTGACTTTGTCCAGTATTTGTAACGCACTCTCATCCAGTCTAGCATTGGAGACGCGCTCTAAAATTGTCTAGTATTGGGGACGCGCTCTTGCCTTGTCTAGCTTTGAGGACGCGCTTTTACCTTGAAGAGCATTGGGGAAGCGCTCTGACCTTGTCTTGGTTTGGGGACGCACTCTTTCCTTGTCCAGTATTGGGGACGCGCTCTTACCTTTTCTAGCATTGGGGACGCGGTCAACCTTGTATAGCATTGGGACGCGCTCATACCTTATCCAGCTTTGGGGACACGGTTGTACCTTGTCTAGCATTGAGGACGCGCTCTTACCTCGTCATCAATTGGGGACGCGCTCTAGAATTGTCTAGCATAGAGAACGCGCTCCTACATTATCTAACACTAGGGACGCGCTTTTTTCTTGTAGAGCATTGAGGACACGCTTGTACCTTGTCCAGCGTTGGGTACGCACTCTCACCAGTCTAGCTTTGGGGTCGCACACTCACCTAGTCTAGCATTGGGACGCGCTCTGACCTTGTCTTGTATTGGAGACGCGCTTTTACCTTACCTAGCATTGGAGACGCGCTTGTACGTTGTCTAGCATTACGAACACACCCTTGAATTGTCTAGCATTGGGGACGCGCTCTTACCTTGTCTTGCATTGGGACGCGCTCTGAAATTGTCTAGCATTGGGAACGTGCGTCTACATTATCTAGCATTAGATTCGGTTTTTATTTGTTATAGAGCATTTATGACGCGCCCTTACATTGTCTAGCATTAAGAACTCGCTTTTTCACCGTCTAGTATTGAGGACGCGCTCCTACCTTATATAGCAATGACGACGCGCTTTTGAATTGTCTAGCATTGGGGACGCGCCTGTACCTCGTCCAGCATTGGGGACGCGCTCATACTATTCTAGCATTGAGGACGCGCTCCAACCTTGTCTAGCATTAGGGACGCGCTTTTACATGGTCTCGTATTGAGGACGCGCTCTTACCTTGTTTAGCAATGAGGGCGCGCTCTTAAATTGTCCAACATTGTGGGCCCGCTCTTACCTTATCGATCATTGGGGAAGCGCTTTTGAATTGTCTGGCATTGGGGACGCGCTTGTACCTTGTCTTGCATTGAGGACGCGCTCCGACCTAGCCTAGCATTGGATACGCGCCTTTACCTTGTCCAGCATTGGGGACGCGCTCTTACCAGTCTAGCATTGGGGACGCACACTTACCTAGTCTAGCATTGGGGACGCGCTCTTTCATTGTCCAGCATTGGGGACGCGCTCTTACATTGTCTAGCTTTGAGGACGCACTCCTATCTTGTTTAGCAATGGGCACGCGCTCGCACCTTGTCTAGCATTGGGGACGCGCTCTTACCTAGTCTAGCATTGGGGACGGGCTTTTACCTTGTCTAGCATTGGGGACGGGCTTCTACCTTGTTTAGCATTGGGGACGAGCTGTTACCTTGTCTAGCCTTGAGGACGCGCTCTTACCTTGAGTAGCAATGGGGACTCGCTCCGACCTAGCTAATCATTGGGGACGCGCCCTTACCTTGTCCAGCATTGGGGACGCGCTATTACCAGTCTAGCATTGGGGACGCACACTCACCTAGTCTAGCATTGGGGACGTGCTTACCTTGTCTAGCATTGGGGATGCGCTTGTACCTTATCTTGCAAGGGGGACGCGCTCTGACCTTGTTCAGGTTTGGAGACGCTCGCGTACCTTGTCTAGCATAGGGGACGCGCTCTTAACTTGTCTAGTATTAGGGACGCGTTCGTATCTTGTCTAGCATCGACCTGAAGACAGGTTCCTGCTTGTTGCGAAAAGTTCGAAGAACCTTGGTGACTTCCAGTCCTTGCCTGAGGAATACTTGAAGAAATTCCAGGGCGACCAAGGCGCTTTTACCTAGTCTAGCATTGGGGACGCACTCCTACCTTGTCTGGCATTGGGGACGTGCTCTTACCTTGTCTAACATTGGGGACGCGCTTGTACCTTGGCTAGCATTGGGGACGCACTCTTACATTGTTTAGCATAGGGACGCGCTCTTACCTTGTCTAGCATTGAAGACGCGCTCCTAAATTTTCTATTATTGTGGACGCGCTCGTACCTTGTTTAGCATTGGGGAAGGGCTTTTACCTTGTCTAGCATTGGAGACTCACTCTGAAATTGTCTAGCATTGGAGACGAGCTCTTTCATTATCTAGCATTGGGGACGTGCTCTTACATTGTTTAGCATTGGGGACGAAGTGCTACCTTGTCTAGCTTTTAGAACGCGCTCTTTTCTTGACTAACATAAGGGACGCGCCCTTACCTTGTCTAGCATTGGGGACGTGCTCTTACATTGTCTAGTATTGAGTACGCGCTCTTACCTTGTTTAGCAATGAGGGCGCGCTCTTAAATTGTCTAACATTGAGGACTCACTCTTACCTTGTCTAGCATTGGGGACGCGCCCTTGATTTGTCTAGCATTGGGGACGCGCTTGTACCTAGTCTAGCATTAGGGACACGCTTTTTCCTTGTCAAGCATTGAGGACGCGCTCTTACATTGTCGTTCCTTGCGGACGCGCTCTTACTTTGCCTAGTATTGAGGATGCGCTATTACCTTGTCTAGCATTGAGGACGCGCTCTTAAGATGCCCAGCATTGGGGACGCGCTCTTCCATTGTCTAGCATTGGGGACGCGCTCTTAGCTTGTCTAGAAATGTGGACGCGCTCTGACCTTGTCTATTATTGTGTACGCGCTCGTACCATGTCTAGCATTGCGGGGCGCTCTTACCTTGTATAGCATTGGAGACGCGCTCTTTCTTTGTCTAGCATTGAGGACGCACTCGTACCTTGTCTAGCATTGGGGACGCGTTCTTTCGTTATCTAGCATTGGGGACGCGCTTGTACCGTGTCTAGCATTGGGGAAGCGCTCTTACCTGGTCTAGCATTGGGGACGCCCTCTTACCTTGTCTAGCATTGAGAACGCGCTCTTAAATTGTCTAGCATTGGGGACACGCTCTTACCTTGTCTAGCATTGGCTACGCGCTATGAAATTGTCTAGCATTGGGGACGCGCTCCTACATTATCTAGCATGGAGACACGCTTTTTTCTTGTCTAGCATTGGGGACGTGCTCCTACATTGTCTAGCATTGGGGACGCGCTCCCTACCTAGTATAGCCCTGCGAAAGTGTGCTTACTTTGTTTAGCATTGGGGATGCGCTCTTACCAAGACTAGCAATGAAGACGCGCTCTTACCTAGTCTGGCATTTGGGAATCGCCCTTAGCTTGTCAAGCATTAGGGGCTCGCACTTACCTAGTCTAGCATCGGGACGCGCTCTTAGCTTGTCTAGCATTGAGGACGTGCTTTTACATTGTCTAATATTGAGGACGCGCTCATACCTAGTATAGCATTGGAGAAGTTCGCTTACCATGTCTAGCATTGGGGACGCGCTCTACATTATCTATCATTAGGGACGCGCTCATTCATTGTCTAGTATTGAGAACGCGCTCTTATCTTGTTTAGCTTGAGGGCACTCTCTTAAATTGCCTAGCATTGAGGACGCACTTTGATCTTGTGTTGCATTGGGGACGAGCTTTTAAATTGTCCAGCATTGGAGACGCGCTTGTACCTTGTCTAGAAATGGGGACGCGCTCTTACATTGTCTAGCATTGAGGAAGTGCCCTTTCCTTGTCTAGCATTGGTGACGCGCTCTTACCTAGTCTAGCATTGGGGACGGGCTCCTACTTAGTCTAGCATTGGGGACGCGCTCTTAGCTTGACTAGTAATGGAGACAGGCTCATATCTTGCCTTGAATGGGGGACGCGCTCTTACCTTGTCTGTATTGAGGACGCGTTCTTACCTTTTCTAGCATTGGGGCCGCGCTCTTACCTTGTCTAGCATTTGGGACACGCTCTTACCTTGTCTAGCATTGGGGACGCGCTCTTACATTGTCTAGCATCGGGAACGCACTCTAAAACTTTCTAGCATTGGGGATGCGTTCTTACATTATCTAGCATTGGGGACGCCTTTTTCCTTGTCTAGTATTGAGGGCGCGGTCCTACATTGTCTTACCTTGTCCAGCATGAGAGGCGCACTCATACCTTGTCCAGCATGAGAGGTGTACGTTTATCATGTCCAGCATGCGGGTCGCACTCATATCGTGTCCAGCATGAGAGGCGCACTCGTATCTTGTCCAGCATGAGAGTCTCACAACAACCATTTTTAGCATGAGAGGCGCACTCTTATCTTGTCCAGCATGAGAGGCGCACTCTTATCTTGTCCAGCGTGAGATGCGTCTTCTTACCTTGCCCCGCATGAGAGGCGTCCTTTTATCTCGTCCAGCATGAGAGGCGTCCTCTTATCTTGGCCAGCATGAGAGGTGTTCTCTTATTTTGTCCAGCATAGGAGGCGCACTCTTATCTGGTCCAGTATGAGAGGCGCACTCTTATCTTCTCCAGCATGATAAGCGCACTTCGACCATGCCTAGCATGAGAGTCTCACTCCTATATTGTCTATCATGAGAGGGTTAAGATGTGTAGCACAGGAGGATCCCTCTTATCTTGTCGATCATGTGAGGTGCACCCTTACCTTGTCTATCCCGCTAGGAGCACTCATATCTTGTCCAGCACAAGAGGTACACTCTTACCTTGTCTAGCATGTGAGGCGCACTCCCACCTTATCTAGCACACGAGGCGCAATCTCACCTCATCCAGCACATGAGGTGCAGTCTTACCTTGTCTATCAAGAGAGGTGCACTTTTACATTTTCAATCATGAGAGGCGTACTCTTTTCTTGTCTAGCGCAAGAGGCGAACTCTCAACTTATATGGCAAAAGAGGCGCAGTCTTACTTTGTCTATCATAGGAGGCGCACTCTCACCTTGTCTATTATGAGAGGCGTACTGTTAACTTGTCTAGCACAAGAGGCGCACTCTCACCTTGTTTAGCACAAGAGGCGCACTCACACCTTACCAAGCACGCCTATTCTAGCGCACTCTTACCTTGCCTTGTCTAGCACGAGAGACGTCCTCTTTCCTTGTCTTGCTTGATAGGCGCACTCTTGCCTTGTCCAGCTTGAGAGGCGTCCTCTTATCTTGTTCAGCATGCGAGGCGCACTCATATCTTGCCCAGCATATGAGGCGCACTCTTACCTTGTCCAGCATTAAAGGCGTCCTCTTATTTTGTCCAGCATGAGAGTCGCACTCATTTCTTGTCCAGCATGAGAGGCGCACTTTTACCATGTCCAGCAAGTAAGGAGCACTCTTATCTTGTCCAGCATAAGAGGCGCACTCATATCCTGTCCAGCATGAGAGAAGCATTCATACCTTGTCCAGCATGAGAGGCGCACTCTTACCTTGTCCAGCATGGGAGGCGCACTCTTACCTTGTCTAGCTTGATAGGCACACTCTTACCTTGTCCAGCATGAAAGGCGCACTCTTACCTTGTCCAGCATAAGAGGCGCCCTCTTATCTTGTACAGCATGAGAGGCGTCCTCTTATCTTGTCCAGCATGAGAGGCGCACTCTTATTTTGTCCAGCATGGGAGGCGCACTCATATCTTGTCCAGCAGGAGAGGCGTCCTCTCATCTTGTCCCGCATGAGAGGCATCATCTTATCTTGTCCAGCATGAAAGGCGTCCTCTTATCTTGTCCAGCATGAGAGGCGTCCTCTTATCTGGTCCAGCATGAGAGGCGCACTCTTATCTGGTCCAGCATGGGAGGCGCACTCTTATCTTCTCCAGCATGAGAAGCGCGTTTCTACCATGCCTAGCATGAGAGTCTCACTCAAATTTTGTCTATAATGAGAGGGTTATCGTGTCTAGCACAGGAGGATCACTCTCACCTTGTCGATCATGAGAGGCGCACCCTTACCTTGTCAATCACGCGAGGAGCACTCTTATCTTGCCCAGCACAAGTGGTACACTCTTACATTGTCTAGCATGCGAGGCGCACTCTCATCTTATCTAGCGCACGAGGCGCACTCTCATCTTATCTAGCACAAGAGGCGCTGTTTTACTTTGTCTATCAAGAGAGGCGCGCTTTCACATTGCCAATCATGAGAAGCGTACTCTTACCTTGTTTAGCGCAGGAGGCGCACTCTCACCTCAGATGGCACAGGAGGCGCAGTCTTACTTTGTCTACCATGAGAGGCACACTCTTACCTTGTCTATTATGAGAGGCGTACTCTTAACTTGTCTAGCACAGGAGGCGCACTCTCACCTTGTTTAGCACAAGAGGCGAACTCATACCTTACCAAGCACACCTTTTCTAGCGCACTTTTATCTTGCTTTGTCAAGCATGGGTGGCGTCCTCTTTCCTTGTCTTGCTTCATAGGTGCACTCTTGCCTTGTCTAGCTTGAGTAGCTACCTCTTGCCTTGTCTAGCATGAGAGGCGTCCTCATGCCTTGTCTAGCAAGAGAGGCGTTCTCTTGCTTTGTCTAGCATGTGAGGCGTCCTCTTGCCTTGTCCAGCTTGAGAGCCGTCCTCTTGCCTTGTCTAGTTCGAAAGGCGTCCTCTTGCCTTGTCTAGCATGCGAGGCGGCCTTTTGTCTTGTCTAGCATGAGAGGCGTCCTCATGCCTTGTCCTGCTTGATAGGCGCACTCTTGCCTTGTCTAGCTTGAGAGGCGGACTCTTGCCTGGTCTACCATGAGAGGCGTCCTCTTGCCTTGTCTAGCTTAAGAGGCGTCTTCTTGCCTTGCCAAGCATGCGATGCGTCCTCTTATCTTGTCCAGCATGAGAGGCGCACTCATACCTTGTCCAGCATGAGAATCGTCCTCTTATCATGTCCAGCATGAGTCTCACTCATATCTTGTCTAGCATGAGAGGCGCACTCTTACCATGTCCAGCAGGAGAGGCGCACTCTTATCCTGTCCAGCATGAGAGGTGCACTCTTATCTTGTCCAGCATGAGAGGCGCACTCATACCTTGTCCAGCATGAGAGGCGTCCTCTTATCTTGTCCAGCATGATAGGCGTCTTCTTATCATGTCCAGCATGAGAGGCGTCCTCTTATCATGCCCAGCAGAAGAGGCGCACTCTTATCTTGTCCAGCATGAGAGGCGCACTCTTATCTTGTCCAGCATAAGAGGCGCACTCATACCTTGTCCAGCATGAGAGGCGCACTCTTACCTTGTCCAACATGGGAGGCGCACTCTTTCCTTCTTCAGCATGATGGGCACACTCTTACCTTGTCCAGCATGAAAGCCGCACTCCTACCTTGTCCAGCATATGAGGCGTCCTCGTATCTTGTCCAGCATGAGAGGCGCACTCATATCTTGCCCAGCATGAGAGCCGCACTCTTACCTTGTCCAGCATGAGAGGCGTCGATTTATCTTGTCCAGCATGGGAGTCGCACTCATATCTTGTCCAGCATGAGAGGCGCACTCTTATTTTGTCCAGCATGAGAGTCTCAAACAAACCATTTTTAGCATGAGAGACGCACTCTTATCTTGCCCATCATGAGAGGCGCACTCTTATCTTGTCCAGCATATGAGTCGCGCTCATATAGTGTCCAGCATGAAAGGGCTCTCTTAGCTTGTCCAGCATGAGAGTCTCACTCTTATCTTGTCCAGCATGAGAGTCTCTCATACCATTTTTAGCATGAAAGGCGCACTCTTATCTTGTCCAGCATGCGAGTCACACTCTTATCTTGTCCAGCGTGAGACGCACTCTTACTTTGTCCAGCATGAGAGGCGCCCTCTTACCTTGTCCAGCATTAGAGGCGCCCTCTTATCTTGTCCAGCATGCGAGGCGCACTGTTATCTTGTCCAGAATGAGAAACGCACTCCTACCTTGTCCAGCATGAGAGGCGTCCTCTTATCTTGTCCAGCATGAGGGGCGTCCTCTTATCATGTCCAGCATGAGAGACGTCCTCTTATCTTGTCCAGCATGAGAGGCGCACTCTTATCTTATCCAGCATGCGAGGCGCACTCTTATCTTGTCCAGCATGAGACGCGCACTCATACCTTGTCCAGCATGAGAGGCGCACTCTTACCTTGTCCAGAATGGAAGGCGCACTCTTACCTTCTCCAGCATTATAGGCACACTTTTACCTCGTCCATCAAACAAGGCGCACTCTTACCTTGTCCAGCATATGAGGCGTCCTCTTATCTTGTCCAACATTAGAGAAGCACTCTTATCTTGCCCAGCATGAGAGCCGCACTCTTACCTTGTCAAGCATGAGAGGCGTCCTTTTATCTTGTCCAGCATGAGAGTCACACTCATATTTTGTCCAGCATGAGAGGCGCACTCATATCTTGTTCAGCATGAGAGTCTCTCATACCATTTGTAGCATGAGAGGCGCACTCTTATCTTGTCCAGCATGCGAGTTGCACTCTTATCTTGTCCAGCATGAGATACGCACTTATACTTTGTCCAGCATTAGAGGTGCACTCCTACATTGTCCAGCATTAGAGGCGTCCTCTTATCTAGTCCAGCATGAGAGGCGTTCTCTTATCTTGTCCAGAATGAGAAACGCACTCCTACCTTGTCCAGCATGAGAGGCGTCCTCTTATCTTGTCCAGCATGAGGGGCGTCCTCTTATCATGTCCAGCATGAGAGGCGTCCTCTTATCTTGTCCAGAATGAGAGGTGCACTCTTATCTTGTCCAGCTTGAGAGGCGCACTCTTATCTTGTCCAGCATGAGAGGCGCACACATACCTTGTCCAGCATGAGAGGCGCACTCTTACCTTGTCCAGCATGGGAGGCGCACTCTTACTTTCTCTAGCATTATAGGCACACTCTTACCTTGTCCATCATGAAAGGCGCACTCTTACCTTGTCCAGCATATGAGGCGTCCTCTTATCTTGTCCAGCATGAGAGGCGCACTCATATCTTGCCAAGCATGGGAGCCGCACTCTTACCTTGTCAAGCATGAGAGGCGTCCTTTCATCTTGTCCAGCATGAGAGTCGCACTCATATCTTGTCCAGCATGAGAGGCGCAGTCTTATCTTGTCCAGCGTGAGAGTCTCACACAAACCATTTTTAGCATGAGAGACGCACTCTTATCTTTCCCAGCAGGAGAGGCGCACTCTTATCCTGTCCAGCATGATAGTCGCGCTCATATCGTGTCCAGCATGAAAGGGCACTCTTATCTTGTCCAGCATGAGAGTCTCTCTCTTATCTTGTCCAGCATGAGAGTCTCTCATACCATTTGTAGCATGAGAGGCGCACTCTTACCATGCCTAGCATGAGAGTTTCACTCTTATATTGTCTATCATGAGAGGGTTATCATGTCTAGCACAAGAGGATCACTCTCCCCTTGTCGATCATCAGAGGCGCACCCTTACCTTGTCTATCACGCGAGGAGCACTCTTATCTTATCAAGAAAATTAGTACACTCTTACCTTGTCTATCACGCGAGGAGCACTCTTATCTTGTCCAGCACAAGAGGTTCACTCTTACCTTGTCTAGCATGCGAGGCGCACTCTCATCTTATCTAGCGCACGAGGCGCACTCTCATCTCATCCAGCACAAGAGGCGCAGTTTTACTTTGTCTATCAAGAGAGGCGCACTTTCACATTGCCAATCATGAGAGGCGTACTCTTACCTTGTTCAGCGCAGGAGGCGCACTCTCGCCTCATATGGCACATGAGGTGCAGTCTTACTTTGTCTATCATGAGAGGCTCACTTCACCTTGTCTATTATGAGAGGCGTACTCTTAACTTGTCTAGCACTAGAGGCGCACTCTCACCTTTTATAGCACAAAAGGCGCACTCATACCATGCCAAGCACACCTAGCCTAGCGCACTATTACATAGCCTTGTCTAGCATGAGAGGCGTCCTCTTGCCTTGCGTTGCTTGATAGGCGCACTCTTGCCTCGTCTAGCTTCAGAAGCGGACACTTGCCTGGTCTAGCATGAGAGGCGGACTCTTGCCTTGTCTTGCTTGATAGACGCACTCTTGCCTTGTCTATCTTGAGAGGCGTCTTCTTGCCATGTCTAGCGTGAGAGGCGTCTCTCTTACCTTGTATAGCATGTGAGGCGTCCTCTTGCCTTGTCTTGCTTGAGAGGCGTCCTCTTGCCTTTTCTAGCATGAGAGCCGGCCTCTTGTCTTGTCTAGCATGAGAGGCGTCCTCTTGCCTTGTTCTGATTGATAGACGCACTCTTGCCTTGTCTTGCATGAGAGGCGGCCGCCTCTTGCCTTGTCCAGCATGAGAGGCGTCCCCTTGCATTGTCTAGCATGAGAGGCGTCCTCTTGCCTTGTCTTGCTTGGGAGGCATCCTCTTGCCTTTTCTGGCATGAGAGGCGGCCTCTTGTCTTGTCTAGCATGAGAGGCGTCCTCTTGCCTTGTCCTGCTTGATAGGCGCACTCTTCCTTGTCTAGCTTGAGAGGCGGACTCTTGCCTGGTCTAGCATGAGAGGCGTCCTTTTGCCTTGTCTTGCTTGAGAGGCGTCCTCTTGCCTTGTCTAGCTCGAGAGTCGACCTCTTGCCTTGTCTATCATGAGAGGCGGCCTCTTGCCTTGTCTAGCTTGGCAGGCGTTCTCTTGCCTTGTCTAGCATGAGAGCCGTCCTCTTGCCTTGTCTAGCATAAGAGGCGTCCTCTTGCCTTGTCTAGCTTGAGAGGCATCCTCTTGCCTTGTCTAGCTTGGAAGACTGTCTCACGCCTTGTTTAGCTTGAGAGACGTCCTCATGCCTTGTCTAGCTTGAAAGGCGTCCTCTTGCCTTATCTAGCATGAGAGGCTCACTCCTGCCTTGTCTAGCATTAGAGGCGTCCTCTTAACTTGTGTTAGGTCTCGTCCAAACGATGTCCTGCTATACCCATATTCCTACGTGTCAGGTCTCGTCTAAACGATGTCCTGCTCTACCCCTATTCCCACGCGTTAGGTCTCGTCCAAACGATGTCCTTCTCTGCCCCTACTCGCATGTATTAGGTCTCATCCAAACGATGTTCTGCTCTGCCCCTATTCCCACGTGTTAGGTCTCGTCCAGACGTTGTCCTGTTCTGCCCCTACTCCCACGTGGTAGGTCTCGTCCAAACGATGTCCTGCTCCTCCCCTTTTCCAACGTGTTAGTTCTCGTCCAAACGATGTTCGGCTCTGCCCCTACTGAACGTGTTAGGTCTCGTCCAAACGATGTCCTGCTCTGCCCTCACTCCCACGTGTTAGGTTTCGTCCAAACGATGTCCTACTCTGCCCTTACCCCACAGAATTCTTAGAATCAAACAAATTGATTGGTGACTCCCAGCATGGCTTTAGACACAACCGTTCCTGTCCTTCGAATCTGCTTCTCTTTTTCAGAAATATATTCGAAATCTACGACACAAAATCTCCAATCGATATCATTTACCTTGACTTTCAAAAGGCATTTGATAAAGTCCCTCACAAGCGCCCAATTAGTAAATTACACAGCATCGGTATTCGAGGCGAGCTTAACAACTGGTTAAAATGCTGGCCTACCGACAGACGGCAGCGAATTGTACGTAACGGAGCTTCCTCCCCTTGGGGTAATGTTACAAGCGGCGTGACTCAAGGATCCGTGTTAGGGCCAGTTCTCTTTATAATATTCATTACTGATCTTGATAGCAACGTACTCTGAAACATTAGCGAGTTTGCAGACGATACTAAGATCGAAGGAAAAGTGCAATTTAAACTAGAGTGTCAGCAGATCCAACTGACTTGAACAAAATTGTTGATTGGTCAGAGAAGTGGCAAATGAAATTAAATGCAGAGAAATGCAAAGTTATGCATATGGGTCCTTATAACCCCAAACACGAATATTTAGTGTCCGGAAAGAAACTCATTCCCGTCACTGATGAGCGAGATATAGGTGTCATCATTAGTCACGACTTAAAAAGCAGCAAGCAATGTAACGATGCTGTCAAGAGAGGCAACAAAATGCTAGGTATGATGTCCCGCTCTATCTTGTACAAAAACCATTACAGTATGCTAAAGTTATTTGATGCATTTGTTAGACCGCATCTCGTTTATGCCGTTCAATTCTGGTCTCCATTCCTAAGAAAAAACGTTATTAAACTTGAGAAGGTATCGTACGAAAATCGTACGAAGACAGGATTTGTGAACTCAATCTTCATTCGCTAAAAGAAACGCGTCGAGTCACAGGCGACATTATAGAAGTGTGGAAGATTATGATGAGTAAGGAAAACGTCGACCGAGCGAGCCTTTTCACTCCAGATACAGACGGAGTGACTAGGAAAAATGGATACAAAATCGTTGGGAAACGTTTCTCACTCGACATCACGCGTAATTTCTTCCCGTATAGAATTGTCGAAGCATGGAACAAACATCCAGCGGAGGTTGTAAACAGAAATACAATCGAAACGTTTGAATCGAGGCTCGATAAGATCTACATAAATCGCCGATAAATAGGTAAGCCGTTCCCTTTCCTGTAGTTATAAAAAACAGAAATGGCACACGAAGCTCTCCTAGGCGTTCTACTTCAGAACTAATCCTCTTGCTATCAAAAGGCAACCTAGTTTGGGCCAATAGGTCTTCTTAGATGTTCTACTCCAGAACTAACCCTATTGCTATTAAAAGGCAACCTAGTGTGGGTCAATAGGCCTGTTGTTGTCTTCCTACACAAGTAAACACTTGTAAACTTGTAAACACATTATTCCAAGGATATTATATACAGTAGATAGAAATGTGTCCATTCAACTTATATTTCACTAATATTAGGTTGTATAAGAAAATGGGTACGTCATGTCGTAGAGTAACTTGTATACTTCAAGCTGCTACACACCAACTCATTCAATCATGCCACACTATCACCCCTCGTCAGGCTGCTACACACCAAACTCATTCATCCATGCCACACCATCACCCCTCGTCAGGCTGCTACACACCAAACTCATTCATCCATGCCAAACCATCACCCCTCGTCAGGCTGCTACACATCAAACTCATTCATCCATGCCACACCATCACCCCGCGTCAGGCGGCTACACACCAAACTCATTCATCCGTGCCACACCATCACCCCTCGTCAGGCTGCTACGCACCAAACTCATTCAGATATGCCACACCATCACCCCTCGTCAGACTGCTACACACCAAACTCATTCAGCCATGCCACACCATCACCCCTCGTCAGGCTGCTACACACCAAACTCATTCAGTCATGAGACACCATCACCCTTAATCGTTATTCGGAGTTCAGCTACAGTAACAACCCAGAACAGTGTAGTCAACTACCAGCTGCGGCTTTGCATGACCACTCCCGTATTTTTTACTCCCTCAACACGGGAGTAGAGGGAGAGCCATCCGCTGGCAGCCAGCAACCACACAACACGAAGGGAATGCCAAAGGTTTCCAGGTCACCAACTCCAACTCTTCCAAAAAGACATTTACGGCATATAAGGTATCATACAAATGCCAATAACAGATCTAACTAATATTTTGGAATTGATCTTGTGATGATAGCCTTTCAAATCCATTGCACTACATGCAATGTGATTACCGTAATTCATTCTTCCTTAAAGCTGTAACACCACAAGATGTAGGGAATTCTATTATGTTTCTAAGGGACAAGAAGTGTGATGTAGACTCGGTACCTGTTAAAGTTATTAAACTCGTGCGTGATATTGTGGCTCCTGTTTTAGCATCAATAATAAATATATAATTCGAATCCGGTATATTTCCTCAGTCTCTTAAAGTTGCGAGAGTCATCCCAATTCCCAAACCTGTGAAATATAAAATATCAGTAATTATAGACCAATTTCAATACTACCGATGTTTAGTGAAATATTCGAAAAAATAGCGTGCAAACAACTGTATAATTATTCAGAGCACCGCGACATTCATTATCGTGGTCAATATGGGTAAATCAAAAAATCTACAGTGCAAGCAATATTAGACCAATTGAATTTCTTGTATCAAAATTTAGATTCAGATCAAGTTGTACTATCTATATTTTTAGACTTTCGAAAGGCTTTCGATAGCGTTGATCACACTATTTTTCTATCCAAGTTACGCTTCTATGGAGCTCGGGACTAGCGTTGGATTGGTTTCAATCGTACCTTTTCAGTAGACAACAATACACTGTAATAAATGATTGTAAATCAAATCTCCTCAATATTAGTCATGGCGCCCCTCAAGGCTCAATTTTAGGGCCTCTATTGCTTATAATCTTTATAAATGATCTTCCAAATCCCTCAAATCTGTTCAAATACATCCTATTGGCCGATTATAGGACCTTGTCAGCCTCATTTTTAAAAACGGATATGGACATCGCAATTAAAATAAATAATGAATTAATATAAGTAAATAATTGGCTTGACAAAAAAAAATTGTACGAATTTGATCAACAAAATTTATTACATTCTCATACAAACATAACATTGATATTTCCTCGTTAAAAACGGGGAACGCTACTATTAGCGACAAGTGAATCTCATTATGTTCCTCGGCTTGCATCTCGACCGTCATCTTACATTCAAATCTCATGTAGCTAATATTTCAACTACACTAAGCAAATAAATTGGTATCCTGTATGAATTGCAACATTTTCTTATTCCAGAAGTTCTCAAAATAATTTATTTTTCCTTAGTTCAACCCAATTTCTACTATAGAATTGAAGCTTGGCTTGCAAGATATAAAAACGTAACTGATAAAATGGTACTCATGCAAAGGAAAGCATGTAGAGCCATAAATATCCTCTTATACAGGACACATAAGTAGTTATTTCCAGTCGATAAATATTCTTAAGATTGAGGATCTCTATAGCTTCCAAATACTTGTCTATATGTATAAAACTGTTCATCTTGATCATGTTATGCATCTCCTGGAACATTTACAGCACCAGTCTCATGAGCATTTGCACTCAACAATAAATCGAGAGTCATTCAATATAACAAGGTTTAATAGAGGCAAATCGCAATTTTCCATTGTCTATAAAGGTGTCAAATTGTGGAATTATATTCCAATATAATCAAATCTTCAACTTCTTTATTTACTTTTAAATACAAACTTAAAGAACATTTTATTTCACATTATTAATTCAGTTGTCTAAGTTTTTTCTTAACATATTCATAAACAGTGTTATCTTTATTTTTTTTTCAATATCGAGGTGTTTTTCTTTACTTTTCCAGATTTTTTTTACATATTACATAAATTAGGTAACTGTTAGGATAGGTTTAGGTCTGGGTAGGTTTCCTTCAAAGCATTTTGCTTCTCCGGGCATAATACAAAAATTGTACAGAGATATGATAAAGAAGTGTTTCAAAGTGTTTCAAAGTGTTTCAAGTGTTCCAAGTGATGAGGAAAAGCGGAAACGAACATATATAGTGTTGGAAGATGAGCGCAAAGAATTGACAGAAAGTAAGAAGCAATCGATGCAAGGGCATCAGGCAACCAGCCAGTAAGTAGTCCAGAGCTGTCGGTTCCCAAGCACTCACGTTCCACTCTGCCACTTCTAGGCTGACGAAAACAACAACACTGCTCCAACACCAACCAGCCAGTAGTCCAGAGCTGTTGGTTCCCGAGCACTCGCGTATCACTCTGCCACTTCTAAGCTGGCGAAAAAAACAACACTGCTCTAACACCAACCAGCCAGTAGTAGTCCGGAGCTGTCGGTTCCCGAGCACTCGCGTATCACTCTGCCACTTCTAGGCTGGCGAAAACCACAACACTGCTCCAACACCAACCAAAAAGTAGTAGTTCAGAGCTGTCGGTTCCCGAGCACTCGCGTATCAATCTGCCACATCGAGGCTGGCGAAAAAATAGGCCCTGCTCCAACGTTAACCACCCAGTAGTCCAGAGCTGTCAATTTCCGAGCACTCACGTATCACGCTGCCACTTCTAGGCTGGCGAAACAACAACACTGCTCCAACACCAACAAGCCAGTAGAAGTCGAGAGATGTTGGTTCCCGACACTCGCGTATCACTCAGCCACTTCTAGGCTGGCGAAAACAAGAACACTGCTCCAATACCAACCAGCCAGTGGAAGTCCAGAGCTAAGGTTCCCGAGCACTCGCGAATCCCTCTGCCACTTCTAGACTGGCGAAAACAACAACACTGCTCCAACACCAACCAGCCAGTAGTCATGAGCTGTCACTACCGGGCTCTCGCGTATCACTCTGCCACATCTGGGCTGATGGAAACAACAACACTGCTCCAACACCAACCAGCCAGTATCCCATAGCTGTCGGTTCCCGAGCACTCACGTATCACTCTGCCACTTCGAGGCTGACGAAAACAACAATTCTGCTCCAACACCAACCAGTCAGAAGTAGTCCAGAGCTGTTGGTTCCCGAACACTCGCGTATCACTCTGCCACTTCTAGGCTGGCGTACACAACAACACTGCTCCAACACCAACCAGCCAGTAGTCACAAGCTGTCGGTTTCCGAGCACTCGCGTATCACTCTGCCACATCTGGGCTGATGAAAACCACAACACTGCTTCAACACCAACCAGACAGTATCCCAGAGCTGCCGGTTCCCGACCACTCGCGTAGCCCTCTGCAACTTCAAGGCTGGCGGAAACAGCAACACTGCTCCACCACCAACCAGCCAGTAGTAGTCCAGAGCTGTCGGTTCCCGAGCACTGCGTATCACTCTGCCCCTTCTAGGCTCGCGAAAACAACAACACTGTTCCAACACCAATCAGCCAGTAGTAGTCCAAAGCTGTCGGTTCCCGATCAATCGCGTATCCCTCTGCCACTTCTAGGCTGGCGAAAACAACATCACTGTTCCAGTACCAGCCAGCCAGCAGGCCAGAGCTGTCGGTTCCCGAGCACTCGCGTATCACTCTGCCATATCTAGGCTGGCGGAAACAACAACACTGATTCAGCACCACCCAGCCAGTAGTGCAGAGCTGTCGGTTCCCGAGCACTCGTGTATACCTCTGCTACATCTAAGCTAGCAAAAACAACAACACTGCTCCGACACCAACCAGCCAGTAGTCAAGAGCTGTCGGTTTCCGAGCACTCGCGTATCACTCTGCCATATCTGGGCTGATGAAAACAACAACACTGCTTCAACGCCAACCAACCAGTATCCCAGAGCTGTCGGTTCCCGAGCACTCGCGTATCACTCTGCCATATCTAGGCTGGCTAACACAACAACACTGCTCCAACACCAATCAGCCAGTAGAAGTCCAGAGTTGCGGTTCCCGAGCACTCGCGTATCAATCTGCCACATCTAATCTGGCAAAAACGACAACACTGCTCCAACACCAACCAGCCAGTAGTAGATCAGAGCTGTCGGTTCCCGAGCACTCGCGTATCAATCTTCCACTTCTAGGCTGGAGAAAAAATAAACCCTGCTCCAACACTAACCAGTCAGTAGTCCAGAGCTGTCGGTTCCCGAGCACTCGCGTATCACTCTGCCACCTCTAGGCTGGCGAAAACAACAACACTTCTCCAGCACCAACCAGCAATTTGTCCAGAGCTGTCGGTTCCCAAGCCCGCGTGTATCACTCTGCCGCTTCTAGGCTGGCAAAAACAATAACACTGCTCCAACACCATTCAGCGTAGTTTAGAGCTGTCGGTTCCCGAGCACTCGCGTATCACTCTGCCACTTCAAGGCTGACGAAAACGACAACACTGCTCCTATACCAACCAGCCAGTGGTCCAGAGCTATCGGAGCACTCGCGTCTCACTCAGCCACTTCAAGGCTGGCGAAAAAAACAACACTGCTCCAAAACCAACCACCCAGTAGTCCATAGCTGTCGGTTCCCGAGCACTCGCGTATCATTCTGCCACTTCAAGGCTGGCAAAAACAACAACACTGCCCCAACACCAACCAGCCAGTAGTAGTCCAGAGCTGTCGGTTCATAAGCACTCGCGTATCACTCTGCCACATCTAGGCTGGCGTAAACAACAATACTGCTCCAACACCAACCAGTCAGTAGTCCAGAGCTGTCGATTCCGGAGCATTCGCGTATCACTCCGCCACTTCTAGGCTGGCAGAAACGACAACACTGCTCCGACATCAACCAGCCAGTAGTAGCTGTCGGTTTCCCGAGCACTCGTGTGTCACTTTACTACTTCAAGGCTGGCGAAAACAACAACACTGCTCCAACACCAACCAGCCAGTAGTCCAAAACTGTCGGTTCAAGAGCACTCGCGTATCACTCTGCCACTTCTAGGCTGGCGAAAACAGCAACACTACTCCAACACCAACCACCCAGTAGTCCATAGATGTCGGTTCCCGAGCACTCGCGTATTACTCTGCTACTTCTAGGCTGGCGAAAACAACAACACTGCTCCAACACCAACCACCCAGTAGTCCATAGCTGTCGGTTCCCGAGCACTCGCGTTTCATTCTGCCACTTCAAGGCTGGCGAAAACAACAACCTTGCCCCAACACCAACCGCCAGTAGTAATCCAGAGCTGTCGGTTCCCGAGCCCTTGCATATCACACAGCCACTTCTAGGCTGGCGACAACAACAACACTGCTCCAACACCAACCAGATATTAGTCCAGAGCTGTCGCTCCCGAGCCCTCGCGTATCACTCTGCTACGTCCTAGGTGACGGAAAACAACAACACTGCTCCATTACCAACAAGCCAGTAGCAGTGGAGAGCAGTCGGTTCCCGAGCCCTCGCGTATCACTCTGCTACTTCTAGGCTTGTGAAATCAACAACAACTCTCCAACACCAACCAGACAGAAGTAGTCCAGAGCTGTCGTCTCCCGAGCACTCGCTTATCACTCTGCCACATCTATGCTGGCAAAACAACAACACTGCCTCAACACCACACAGACAGTAGTAGTCCAGAGCTATCGGTTCCCGAGCACTCGCGTATCACTCTGCCCTATCTAGGCTTGCGAAAACAACAACACTGCTCAAACACCAACCAGCCAGTAGTCCAGAACTGTCGGTTCACCGAGCTCTTGCGTATCACTCTGCAACTTCTAGGCTGGCGAAAACAGCAACACTGCTCCAACACCAACAAGCCAGTAATCCAGAGCTGTCAGTTCCCGAACAATCGCGTAACACTCTGCCACTTCTAGACTGGCTAAAACAACAACACTGCCTCAACACCTACCAGCCAATAGTCCAGAGCTGTCGGTTCCCGAGAACTCGCGTAACACTCCGCCACTTCTAGACGGGCAAAACAACAGCACTGTTCCAACACCAACCAGCCAGTAGTAGTCCAGAGCTGTCGGTTCCCGAGCCCTCGCGTATCACTATACCACATATAGGCTGGCGAAAAAATGAACCCTGCTCCAACACCAACCAGCCAGTAGTCCAGAGCTGTCGGTTCCCGAGCACTCACTTATCACTCTCTCACTTCTAGGCTTGCGAAAACAACAACGCTGCTCCCACACCAACCAGCCAGTAGAAGTCGAGAGATGTCGGTTGCCGTGCACTCGCGTATCACTTTGCTACTTCTAAGCTTGCGAAAAAAAACACTGCTCCAACACCAACCAGCCAGTAGTCCAGAGCTGTCGGTTTCCGAGTACTCACGTATCACTCTGCCACTTCTAGGCTGGCGAAAACAGCCATACTGCTCCAACACCAACCAACCAGTAGAAGTCCAAAGCTGTCGGTTCACGAGCACTCGCGTATCACTCTGCCACTTTTAGGCTGGCGAAAACAACAACACTGCTCCAACACCAACCGGTCAGTAGTCCAGAGCTGTCAGTTCTCGATCTCTTGCATATCACTCTGCCACTTCTAGACTGCCGAAAACAACAACTTTGCACCAACACCAACCAGCCAGTAGTCCTGAGCTGTCGGTTCCCAAGCACTCGCATATCACTCTGTCATATCTAGGCTGGCAAAAACAACAACACTGCTCCAACACCAACCAGCCAGTAGTACAAAGCTGTCGGTTCCCGAGAACTTGCGTATCACTCTGTTACATCTAGGCTGACGTAATCACAACACTGCTCCAACACCAACCAGCCAGTTGTCTAGAGCTGTCGGTTCCCTAGCACTCGCGTATCACTCTGCCACTTCTAGACTGGCGAAAACAACAACATTGCTCCAACACCAACCAGCCATTAGTCCAGAGCTGTCGGTTCCCAATCAATCGCGTATCACTGTGCCACTTCTTGGCAGGCGAAAACAACAACACTGCTCCAACACCAACCAGTCAGTAGTCCAGAGCTGTCGGTTCCCGAGCTATTGAGTATCACTCTGCCCTTTCTACCCTGGCGAAAACAACAACTTTGCTCGTACACCAACCAGCCAGTAGTCCTGAGCTGTCGGTTCTCGAGCACTCGCGTATCACTCTGCTACTTATAGGCTGGCGAAAACAACAACACTGCTACAACACCAACCAGCGGGGTCCAGAGCTGCCGGTTTGCGAGCACTCGCGTATCACTCCGTCATTTCTAGGCTGACGAAAACAACAACACTGCTCCAACACCAACCAGTCAGTAGTTCATAGCTGTCGGTTCCCGAGCACTCGCGTATTACTCTGCCACTTCTAGGCTGGCGAAAACAACAACCTTGCTCCAACACAAACCAGCCAGTTGTAGTCCAGAGCTGTCGGTTCCCAGGCACTCGCGTATCACTCTGTCACATCTAGGCTGGCAAGAACAGCAACACTGCACCATCACCTACCAGCCAGTAGGAGTCCAGAGCTGTCGGTTGCCAAGCACTCGCGTATCACTCTGCCACTTCTAGGCTGGCGAAAACAACAACACTTCTCCAACACCAACCAGTCTGTATTTCAGAGCTGTCGATACCCGAGCCCTCGCGTATCACTCTGCCACTTCTAGGCTGGCGAAAACAGCTACACTGCTCCAACATCAACCAGTCAGTAGTCCAGAGCTGTCGATTCCCGAGTACTCGCGTATCACTATGCACATCTGGGCTGGCGAAAACAACAACACTGCTCCAACACTAACCAGTGTGTAGTCCAGAGCTGTCGATTCCCAGCACTCGCGTATCACTCTGCCATATCTAGGCTGGCTAACACAACAACACTGCTCCAACACCAACCAGCCAGTAGAAGTCCTGAGCTGTCGGATTTCAAGCACTCGCGTATAACTCTGCCACTTCTAGGCTGGCGAAAACAACAACCTTGCTCCAACAAAAACCAGCCAGTTGTAGTCCAGAGCTGTTGGTTCCCAGGCACTCGCGTATCACTCTGTCACATCTAGGCTGGCAAGAACAACAACACTGCCCCATCACCTACCAGCCCGTAGGAGTCCAGAGCTGTCGGTTGCCAAGCACTCGCGTATCACTCTGCCACTTCTAGGCTGTCGAAAACAACAACACTTCTCCAACACCAACCAGTCTGTAGTTCAGAGCTGTCGATACCCGAGCCCTTGCGTATCACTCTGCCACTTCTAGGCTGGCGAAAACAGCTACACTGCTCCAACACCAACATGTCAGTAGTCCAGAGCTGTGGATTCCCGAGCACTCACGTATCACTCTGCACATCTAGGCTGGCGTAAACAACAACACTGCTACAACACCAACCAGTCTGTAGTCCAGAGCTGTCGATTCCCAGCACTCGCGTATCACTCTGCCATATCTAGGCTGGCTAACACAACAACACTGCTCCAACACCAATCAGCCAGTAGAAGTCCAGAGTTGCGTTTCCCGAGCACTCGCATATCAATCTGCCACATCTAATCTGGCAAAAACGACAACACTGCTCCAACACCAACCAGCCAGTAGTAGATCAGAGCTGTCGGTTCCCGAACACTCGCGTATCAATCTTCCACATCTAGGCTGGCGAAAAAATAAACCCTGCTCCAACACTAACCAGTCAGTAGTCCAGAGATGTCGGTTCCCGAGCACTCGCGTATCACTCTGCCACCTCTAGGCTGGCGAAAACAACAACACTTCTCCAACACCAACCAGCAATTTGTCCAGAGCTGTCGGTTCCCGAGCCCGCGTGTATCACTCTGCCGCTTCTAGGCTGGCGAAAACAATAACACTGCTCCAACACCATTCAGCGTAGTTTAGAGCTGTCGGTTCCCGAGCACTCGCGTATCACTCTGCCATTTCAAGGCTGACGAAAACGACAACACTGCTCCTATACCAACCAGCCAGTGGTCCAGAGCTATCGGAGCACTCGCGTATCACTCAGCCACTTCAAGGCTGGCGAAAAAAAAACACTGCTCCAAAACCAACCACCCAGTAGTCCATAGCTGTCGGTTCCCGAGCACTCGCGTATCATTCTGCCACTTCAAGGCTGGCAAAAACAACAACACTGCCCCAACACCAACCAGCCAGTAGTAGTCCAGAGCTGTCAGTTCCCGAAACCTTGCGTATCACACAGCCACTTCTAGGCTGGCGAAAACAACAACACTGCTCCAACACCAACCAGATATTAGTCCAGAGCTGTCGGTTTCCGAGCACTCGCGTATCACTCTGCCACTTTCAGGCTGGCGAAAACAACAACACTGCCCCAACAACTACCAGCCAGTAGTCCAGAGCTGTCGGTTCCCGAGCATTCGCGTAACACTCTGCCATTTCTAGGCTGACGAAAACGACAACACTGCTCCTATACCAACCAGCCAGTGGTCCAGAGCTATCGGTTCCCGAGCACTCGCGTATCACTCTGCCACTTTCAGGCTGGCGAAAACAACAACACTGCCCCAACAACTACCAGCCAGTAGTCCAGAGCTGTCGGTTCTCGAGCACTCGCGAATCACTCAGCCACTTCTAGGCTGGCGAAAACAACAACGCTGCTCCAACACCAACCAGTCAATAGTCCAGGGCTGTCGGTTCCCGAGCACTCGTGTATCCCTCCGCTACTTCTTGGGTGACGAAAACAACAACACTGCTCCATTACCAACAAGACAGTAGCAGTGGAGAGTTGTAGGTTCCCGAGCACTCACGAATCACTCTGCTACTTCTAGGCTTGTGAAAACAACAACAACTCTCCAACACCAACCAGACAGAAGTAGTCCAGAGCTTCCGGTTCCCGAGCACTGGCGTATCACTCTGCCCTATCTAGGTTGGCGAAAACATCAACACTGCTCCAACACCAACAAGCCAGCAGTAGTCCAGAGCTGTCGGTTCCAGAGACTCGCGTATCACTCTGCCACTTCTAGGCTGGAGAAAACACCAACACTGCTCCAACACCAACCAGCAAGTAGTCCAGAGCTGTCGGATCACGAGACCGCGCTTATCACTCTGCCGCTTCTAGGCTGGCGAAAACAACAACACTGCTCCAACACCAACCAGCGTGGTCCAGAGCTAACGGTTCCCGAGCACTGGCGTATCACTCTGCCATTTCTAGGCTGAAGAAAACAACAACACTGCTCCTATACCAACCAGTCAGTAGTCCAGAGCTTTCGGTTCCCGAGCAATCGCTTATCACTCAGCGACTTTAAGCCTATCGAAAACAACAACACTGATCCAACACCAACCAGCTAGTTGTCCAAAGCTGTCGGTTCTCGAGCACTCGCGTATTACTCTGCCACTTCTAGACTGTCAAAAACAACAACACTGCTCCAACACCAACCAGCCAGTAGTCCAGATTTGTCGGTTCCCGAGCACTCGCGTATCACTCTGCCACTTCTACCCTGGCGAAAACAACAACACTGCCCCAACAACTACCAGCCAGTAGTCCAGAGCTGTCGGTTCCCGAGCACTCGTGTAGCACTCTGCCACTTCTAGACTGGCGAAAACAACAACACTGCCTCAATACCAACCAGCCAGTAGAAGTTCAGAGCTGCGGTTCCCGAGCACTCGTGTATCACTCTGCCACTTCTAGGTTAGCGAAAACAACAACACTGCTCCAACACCAACAAGCCAGTAGTAGTCCAGAGCTGTCGGTTCCAGAGACTCGCAGACTACTCTACCACTTCTAGGCTGGCGAAACCAACAACACTGTTCCAACACCAACCAGCCAGTAGTCCAGATTTGTCGGTTCCCGAGCACTCGCATATCACTCTGCCACTTCTAGGCTGGTGGAAACAACAACACTGCCCCAACAACTACCAGCCAGTAGTCCAGAGCTGTCAGTTCCCGAGCATTCGCGTAACACTCTGCCACTTCTAGACTGGCGAAAGCAACAACACTGCCTCAATACCAACCAGCCAGTAGAAGTCCAGAGCTGCGGTTCCCGAGCACTCGTGTATCACTTTGCCACTTCTAATCATGCGAAAACAACAACACTGTTCCAACTCCAACCAGCCAGTTGTAGTCCAGAGCTGTCGGTTCCATAGCACTCGCGTATCACTCTGCCACTTCTAGGTTAGCGAGAACAACAACACTGCTCCGATACGAACCAGTCAGTAGTCGAGAGCTGTCAGTTTCCAAACTCTTGTGTATCACTCTGCCACTTCTTGACTGGCGAAAACAACAACATTGCTCCAACACCAAACAGCCAGTAGTCCAGAGCTGTCGGTTCCCGAGCACTCGCTTATCACTCTGCCACATCTATGCTGGCAAAACAACACGCTGCCTCAACACCACACAGACAGAAGTAGTCCAGAGCTATCGGTTCCCGAGCACTCGCGTATCACTCTGCCCTATCTAGGCTGGCGAAAACAACAACACTGCTCCAACACCAACCAGCCAGTAGTCCAGAACTGTCGGTTCCCGAGCACTTGCGTATCACTCTGCCACTTCTAGGCTGTCGAAAACAACAACACTGCTCCAACACCAACTAGCCAGTAATCCAGAGCTGTCAGTTCCCGAGCAACCGCGTAACACTCTGCCACTTCTATACTGGCTAAAACAACAACACTGCCCCAACACCTACCAGACAGTAGTCCAGAGCTGTCGGTTCCCGAGAACTCGCGTAAATCTCCGCCACTTCTAGACTGGCAAAACAACAGCAGTGTTCCAACACCAACCAGCCAGTAGTAGTCCAGAGCTGTCGGTTCCCGAGCCCTCGCGTATCACTATGCCACATATAGGCTGGCGAAAAAATCAACCCTGCTCCAACACCAACCAGCCAGTAGTACAGAGCTGTCGGTTTCCGAGTACTCACGTATCACTCTGTCACTTCTAGGCTTGCGAAAACAACAACGCTGCTTCAACACCAACCAGCCAGTAGTGGTCGAGAGATGTCGGTTCCCGTGCACTCGCGTATCACTTTGCTACTTCTAAGCTTGCGAAAAAAAAACACTGCTCCAACACCAACCAGCCAGTAGTCCAGAGCTGTCGGTTTCCGAGTACTCACGTATCACTCTGCCACTTTTAGGCTGGCGAAAACAACAACACTGCTCCAACACCAACCAGCCAGTAGTCCAGAGCTGTCAGTTCCCAAGCACTCGCATATCACTCTGTCATATTTAGGCTGGCAAAAACAACAACACTGCTCCAACACCAACCAGCCAGTAGTCCAGAGCTGTCGGTTTCCGAGAACTCGCGTATCACTCTGTTACATCTAGGCTGACGTAACCACAACACTGCTCCAACACCAACCAGCCAGTTCTCTAGAGCAGTCGGTTCCCTAGCACTCGCGTATCACTCTGCCACTTCTAGACTGGCGAAAACAACATTATTGCTCTAACACGAACCAGCCATTAGTCCAGAACTGTCGGTTCTCGATCACTCACGTATCACTCTGCCACTTCTAAGCTGGCGAAAACATCAACACTGCTCCAACACCAACGAGTCAGTAGTCCAGAGCTGTCGGTTCCCGAGATCTTGAGTATCAATCTGCCCTTTCTAGACTATCGAAAACAACAACTTTACTCCAACACCAACCAGCCAGTAGTCCTGAGCTGTCGGTTCACGAGCACTCGCGTATCACTCTGCTACTTATAGGCTGGCGAAAACAACAACACTGCTCCAACACCAACCAGTAAATAGTCCAGAGCTGTCGGATACCGAGCCCGCGCGAATCACTCTGCCGCTTCTAGGCTGGCGAAAACAACAACACTGCTACAACACCAACCAGCGTTGTCCAGAGCGGTTTCCGAGCACCCGCGTATCACTCCGTCATTTCTAGGCTGACGAAAACAACAACACTGCTCCAACACCAACCAGTCATTAGTTCATAGCTGTCGGTTCCCGAGCGCACGCATATTACTCTGCCACTTCTAGGCTGGCTAAAACAACAACCTTGCTCCAACACAAACCAGCCAGTTGTAGTCCAGAGCTGTCGGTTCCCAGGCACTTGCGTATCACTCTGTCACATCTAGGCTGGCAAGAACAAGAACAAGAACAGTCTGTAGTTCAGAGCTGTCGATTCCCGAGACCTCGCGTATCACTCTGCCACTCCTAGGCTGGCGAAAACAACAACACTTTCCAACACCAACCAGCAAATAGTCCAGAGCTGTTGGTTCCCGAGCACTCGCCTATCACTCTGCCATTTCTAGGCTGACGAATACGACAACACTGCTCCTATACCAACCAGCCAGTTTCCAGAGCTACCGGTTCCCGAGCACTCGCGTATCACTCAGCCGTTTCAAGGCTGGCGAAAAAAGCAACACTGCTCCAAAACCAACCACCCAGTAGTCCATAGCTGTCGGTTTTCGAGCACTCGCGTATCATTCTGCAACTTCAAGGCTGGCGAAAACAACAACACTGCCCCAACCCCAACCAGCCAGTAGTCCAGAGTTGTCGGTTCCCGAGCACTCGCGTAACACTCTGCCATTTCTAGGCTGACGAAAACGACAACACTGCTCCTATACCAACCAGCAATGGTCCAGAGCTATCGGTTCCTGAGCACTCGCGTATCACTCAGCCACTTCAAGGCTGGCGAAAACAACAACACTGCTCCAACACCAACCAGTCAATAGACCAGGGCTGTCGGTTCCCGAGCACTCGTGTATCTCTCTGCTACTTCTTGGGTGACGAAAACAACAACACTGTTCCATTACCAACAAGACAGTAGCAGTGGAGAGCTGTCGGTTCCCGAGCACTCACTTATCACTCTGGTACTTCTAGGCTTGTGAAAACAACAACAACTCTCCAACACCAACCAGACAGAAGAAGTCCAGAGCTGTCGGCTCCCGAGCACTCGCTCATTACTCTGCCACATCTATGCTGGCAAAACAACAACACTGTTTCAACACCACACAGACAGTAGTAGTCCAGAGCTTCCGGTTCCCGAGCACTCGCGTATCACTCTGCCACTTCTAGGCTGGAGAAAACACCAACACTGCTCCAA
Source organism: Gammarus roeselii (assembly GCA_016164225.1). NCBI lineage: Eukaryota > Metazoa > Arthropoda > Malacostraca > Amphipoda > Gammaridae > Gammarus > Gammarus roeselii. The sequence continues at coordinate 17,464 of SDVV010000012.1, read as the reverse complement.
CACCAACCAGCAAGTAGTCCAGAGCTGTCGGATCACGAGCCCGCGCTTATCACTCTGCCGCTTCTAGGCTGGCGAAAACAACAACACTGCTCCAACACCAACCAGCTTAGTCCAGAACTGTCAGTTTCCAAACTCTTGCGTATAACTCTCCAACTTCTAGACTGGCGAAAACAACAACATTGCTCCAACACCAAACAGCGTTGTCCAGAGCTGTCAGTTCCCGAGCACTCACGTATCACTCTGTCATTTCTAGGCTGACGAGAACAACAACACTTCTCCAACACCAAATAGTCAGTAGTCCATAGCTGTCGGTTCCCGAGCACTCGCGTATCACTCTGCCACTTCTAGGCTGGCGGAAACCACAACACTGCCCCAACAACTACCAGCCAGTAGTCCAGAGCTGTCGGTTCCCGAGCACTCGCGTAACACTCTGCCACTTCTAGACTGGCAAAAACAACAACACTGTTCCAACACCAACCAGCCAGTAGTAGTCCAGAGCTGATGGCTCCCGAGCCCTCGCGTATCACCATGCCACATCTAGGCTGGCGAAAACAACAGTTTTGTTCCTACACCAGCGAGCCAGTAGTAGTCCAGAGCTGTCGGTTCCCGACACTCGCGTATTACTCTGCAACTGCTAGGCTGGTGGAAACAACAACACTGCTCCAGAACCAACCAGACAATAGTCGTCCAAAGATGCCGTTCCCAAGCACTCGCGTAACATTCTGCAACTTCTAAGCTGGCGAAAACAACAACACTGCCTCAATACCAACCAGCCAGTAGTCCAGAGCTGTCGGTTCCCGAGCAATCGCTTATCTCTCTGCCACTTCAAGGCTGGCGAAAACAACAAAACTGATCCAACACCAACCAGCCAGTAGAAGTCCAAAACTCGGTTCCCGAGCACTCGTGTATCAACCTGTCACATCTAGGCTGGCGAAAACAACAACACTGCTTCAACGACAACCGGCCGGAGTAGTTCAGAGCTGTTGGTTCCCGAGCACTCGTGTATCAATCTGCCACATCTAGGCTGGCGAAAACAACAACACTGCTCCAACACCAACCAGCCATGAGTAGGTCAGAGCTGTCGTTTCCCGACCACTCGCGTTTCACTCTGCTACTTCTAAGCTTGCGAAAAGAACAGCACTGTTCCAACACCAACCAGCCAGTAGTCCAGAGCTGTCGGTTTTCCGAGCTCTCGCAGATCATTGAAACTTCCAGGCTGGCGAAAGCAACAAGATTGCTCCAACACAAACTAGCCAGTAGTCTAGAGCTATCGGTTCCCTAGCACTCGCGTATAACTCTGTCACTTTTAGGGTGGCGAAAACAACAACAATGCTCAAACACCAACCAACCAGTAGTCCAGAGCTGTCGGTTGCCAAGCACTCGCGGATCACTCTGCAACATCTAGGCTGCTCCAACACCAACCAGCTAGTAGTCATGAGCTGTCGGTTCCCGAGCACTCGAGTATCACTCTGCCACTTCTAGGCTGGCGAAAACAACAACACTGCTCCAACACCAACCAGCCAGTAGTCCAGAACTGTCGGTTCCCGAGCACTCGCGTATCACTATGCCACTTCTAGGCTGGCAAAAACAACAACACTGCTCCAACACCAACTAGCCAGTAATCCAGAGATGTCAGTTCCCGCGCAATCGCGTAACACTCTGCCACTTCTAGACCGGCTAAAACAACAACACTGCTCCAACACCCACCAGCCAGTAGTCCAGAACTGTCGGCTCCCGAGAACTCGCGTAACACTCTGCCACTTCTAGACTGGCGAAAACAACAGCACTGTTCGGACACCAAGCAGCCAGTAGTAGTACAGAGCTGTCGGTTCCCGAGCCCTCGCGTATCACTATGCCACATCTAGGCTGGCGAAAAAGTGAACCCTGCTCCAACACCAACCAGCCAGTAGTCCAGAGCTGTCGGTTCCTGAGTACACACGTATCACTCTGCCACTTCTAGGCTGGCGAAAACAACCATACTGCTCCAACACCAACCAGCCAGTTGTAGTCCAGAGCTGTCGGTTCGCGAGCACTCGCGTATCACTCTGCCACTTTTAGGCTGGCGAAACAACAAAACTGCTCCAACACCAACCGGTCAGTAGTCCAGAGCTGTCAGTTCCCGAGCTCTTGCATATCACTCTGCCACTTCTAGACTGGCGAAAACAACAACTTTGCTCTGATACTAACCAGCCAGTAGTCCTGAGCTGTCGGTTCCCAAGCACTCGCGTATCACTCTGTCATATCTGAGCTGGCAGAAACAACAACACTGCTCCAACACCAACCAGCCAGTAGTCTAGAGCTGTCGGTTCCCTAGCACTCGCGTATCAATCTGTCACTTCTAGGGTGGCGAAAACCACCACTTTGCTACAATACCAACCAGCAAGTAGTCCAGAGCTGTCGGTTCCCGAGCACTCGCGTATCACTCTGCCACTTTTTGGCTAGCAAAAACAACAACACTGCTCCAACACAAACCAGTCAGTGGTTCAGAGCTATCGGTTCCCAAACACTTGCGTATCACTCTGCCACTTCTAAACTGGCGAAAACAACAACTTTGCGCCGATACCAACCAGCCAGTAGTCCTGAGCTGTCGGTTCCCATGCACTCGCGTATCACTCTGCCATATCTAGGCTGGCGAAAGCAACAACACTGCCTCAATACCAACCAGCCAGTTGAAATCCAGAGCTTCGGTTCCCGAGAACTCGTGTATCAATCTGACACATCCTGGCTGGCGAAAATAACAACACTGCTCCAACACCAACCAGCCTGGAGTAGTCCAGTGATGTCGGTTCCCGAGCACTCACGTATCACTCTGCCACTTCTAGACTGGCGAAATCAACCATACTGCTCCAACACCAACCAGCCAGTTTTAGTCCAGAGCTGTCGGCTCCCGAGCACTCGCGTATCACTCTGCCACTTCTAGGTTAGCGAAAACAACAACACTGCTCTAATACGAACCAGTCGGTAGTCCAGAGCTGTCAGTTTCCATATTCTTGCGAATCACTCTGCCACTTCTAGACTGGTGAAAACAACAACATTGCTCCAACACCAAACAGCCAGTAGTCCAGAGCTGTCGGTTCCCGAGCACTCGCGTATCACTCTGCCACTTCTAGGCTGGCGAAAACAACAACACTGCTCCAACACCAACCAGTCAGTAGTCCAGGGCTGTCAGTTCCCGAGCTCTAGCGAATCACTCTGTAACTTCTAGACTGGCAAAAACAACAACTTTGCTCCAACACCAACCAGCCAGTAGTCCTGAGCTGTCGGTTCTCGAGCACTCGCGTATCACTCTGCCACTTATGGGCTGGCGAAAACAACAACACTGCTCTAACACTAACCAGCAAGTAGTCCAGAGCTGTCGGATCCCGAGCCCGCGCGTATCACTCTGCCGCTTCCAGGCTGGCGAAAACAACAACACTGCTCCAACACCAACCAGCGTTGTCCAGAGCTGTTTGTTCCCGAGCACTCGCGTATCACTCTGTCATTTCTAGGCTGACGAAAACAACAACACTTTTCCAACAACAACCAGTCAGTAGTCCATAGCTGTCGGTTCCCGAGCACTCGCGGATTACTCTACCACTTCTCGGCTGGCGTAAACAACAACACTGCTCCAACACCAACCAGCCAGTGGTCCAGATTTGTCGGTTCCCGAGCACTCGCGTATCACTCTGCCACTTCTAGGCTGGCGGAAAAAACAGCACTGCCCCAACAACTACCAGCCAGTAGTCCAAAGCTTTCGGTTCCCGAGCACTCGCGTAACCCTCTGCCACTTCTAGACTGGCAAAAACAACAACACTGTTCCAACACCAACCAGCCAGTAGTTGTTCAGAGCTGACGGCTCCCGAGCCCTCGCGTATCACTTTGCCACATCTAGGCTGTCGAAAACAACAATACTGTTCCTACACCAGCAAGCCAGTAGTAGTCCAGAGCTGTCGGTTCCCGACACTCGCGTATCACTCTGCAACTGCTAGGCTGGTGAAAACAACAACACTGCTCCAGAACCAACCAGACAATAGTTGTCCAAAGATGTCCGTCCCAAGCACTCGCGTAACATTCTGCCACTTCTAAGCTGGCGAAACAACAACACTTCCTCAATACCAACCAGCCAGTAGTCCAGAGCTGTCGGTTCCCGAGCAATCGCGTATCTCTCTGCCACTTCAAGGCTGGCGAAAACAACAAAACTGATCCAACACCAACCAGCCAGTAGAAGTCCAAAACTTGGTTCCCGAGCACTCGTGTATCAATCTGTCACATCTAGGCTGGCGAAAACAACAACACTGCTTCAACGCCAACCAGCCAGGAGTAGTTCAGAGCTGTCGGTTCCCGAGCACTCGTGTATCAATCTGCCACATCTAGGCTGGCGAAAACAACAACACTGCTCCAACACCAACCAGCCAGGAGTAGTTCAGAGCTGTCGTTTTCGGACCACTCGCGTTTCACTCTGCTACTTCTAAGCTTGTAAAAAGAACAGCACTGTTCCAACACTAACCAGCCAGTAGTCCAGAGCTGTCGGTTCCCGAGCACTCACGTATCACTCTGCCACTTCTAGGCTGGCGAAAACAACCATACTGCTGCAACACCAACCAACCAGTAGTAGTCAAGAGCTGTCGGTTCCCGAGCACTTGCGTATCACTCGGACACTTCTAGGCATGCGAAAACAACAACACTGTTCCAACACCAACCCGCCAGTTATAGTCCAGAGCTGTCGGTTCCCAAGCACTCGCGTATCACGCTGCCACATCTAGGCTGGCAAAACAACAACACTGCTCCGACACCATCCAGCCAGTAGTCCAGAGCTGTCGGTTTCCCGAGCACTCGTGTGTCACTACCACTTCTAGGCTGGCGAAAAAAAAAAAATGAACCAGCACCAACCAGCCAGTAGTCCAGAGCTATCGGTTCCCTAGCACTCGCGTATAACTCTGTTACTTTTAGGGTGGCGAAAACAACAACAACGCTCGAACACAAACCAGCCAGTAGTCTAGAGCTATCGGTTCCCTAGCACTCGCGTATAACTCTGTCACTTTTAGGGTGGCGAAAACAACAACAATGCTCAAACACCAACCAACCAGTAGTCCAGAGCTGTCGGTTCCCGAGCACTCGCGGATCACTCTGCCACTTCTAATTTGGCGAAAACAACAACACTGCTCCAACACCAACCAGCCAGTAGTCCAGAACTGTCGGTTCCCGAGCACTCGCGTATCACTATGCCACTTCTAGACTGGTGAAAACAACAGCACTGTTCGGACACCAACCAGCCAGTGGTAGTCCAGAGCTGTCGGCTCCCGAGCCCTCGCGTATCACTATGCCACATCTAGGCTGGCGAAAAAGTGGACCCTGCTCCAACACCAAACAGCCAGAAGTCCAGAGCTGTCGGTTCCCGAGCCCTCACGTATCACTCTGTCACTTCTAGGCTTGCGAAAACATCAACGCTGGTCCAACACCAACAAGCTAGTAGTAGTCAAGAGATGTCGGTTCCCGTGCACTCGCGTATCACTCTGCTACTTCTAAGCTTGCGAAAAGAACAACACTGCTCCAACACCAACCAGCCAGTAGTCCAGAGCTTTCGGTTCCCGAGTACACACGTATCACACTGCCACTTTTAGGCTGGCGAAAACAACCATACAGCTCCAACACCAACCAACCAGTAGTAGTCCAGAGCTGTCGGTTCACGAGCACTCGCGTATCACTCTGCTACTTCTAGGTATGCGAAAACAACATTACTGTTCCAACACCAACCAGCCAGTTGTAGTCCAGAACTGTCGGTTCCCGAGCACTCGCGTATCACTCTGCCACTTTCAGGCTGCCGAAAACAACAACACTGCTCCAACACCAACCGGTCAGTGGTCCAGAGCTGTCGGTTCCCGAGCTCTTGCATATCACTCTGCCACTTCTAGACTGGCGAAAACAACAACTTTACTCCGATCCCAACCAGCCAGTAGTCCTGAGCTGTCGGTTCCCAAGCACTCGCGAATCACTCTGTCATATCTAGGCTGGCAAAAACAACAACACAGCTCCAACACCAACCAGCTAGTAGTCTAGAGCTTTCGGTTCCCTAGCACTCGCGTATAAACCTGTCATTTCTAGGGTGACGGAAACCACAACTTTGCTACAACACCAACCTGCAAGTAGTCCAGAGCTGTCGGTTCCCGAGCACTCGCGTATCACTCTGCCACTTTTAGGCTAGCGAAAACAACAACACTGCTCCAACACGAACCAGTCAGTGGTTAAGGGCTATCAGTTCCCAACTCTTGCGTATCACTCTGCCACTTCTGTGCTGGCGAAAATAACAACATTGCTCCAACACCAACCAGCCAGTAGTCCAGAGCTCTCGGTTCTCGCGCACTCGCGTATCACTCTGCCACTTATAATCTGGTGAAAACAACAACACTGCTCCAACACCAACCAGCAAATAGTCCAGAGCTGTCGGATACCGAGCCCGCGCGTATCACTCTGCCGCTTCTAGGCTGGCGAAAACAACAACACTGCTACAACACCAACCAGCGTGGTTTAAAGCTGTTGGTTCCCGAGCACTCGCGTATCACTCTGCCTTATCTAGGATGGCGTAAACAACCACACTGCTCCAACACCAACCAGCCAGTAGTCCAGAGCTGTCAGTTCCCGAGCACTCACGTATCACTCTGCAACTTCTTGGCTGGCAAAAACAACATAACTGCTGCAACACCAACTAGCCAGTAGTCCAGAGCTGTCGGTTTCCGAGAACTCCCGTATTACTCTGCCACTTCTAGGCTGGCGAAAAGAACAACACTGCTCCCACACCAACCAGTCAGTAGTCCAGAGCTGTCGGTTCCCGAGCACTTGCGTATCATTCTCCCACTTCTAGGCTGGCGAAAACAACATCAATGCTCCAACACACACCAGCCAGTAGTCCAGAGCTGTCGCTTCCCGAGAACTGGCGTTTCACTGTGCCACATCTAGGCTGGCGAAGTTAACAACACTGCTCCAACACCAACCAGCCAGTAGTCCAGAGCTGTCGGTTTTCGAGCAGTCGCGAATCACTCGGCCACTTCTAGGCTGGTGAAAACCACAACACTGCTCCAATACCAACCAGCCAGTAGTACAGAGCTGGCGGTTCCCAAGCCTTCGCGCATCACTCTGCCACTTCTAGGCTGGTGAAAACCACAACACTGCTCCAACACCAACCAGCCAGATGTGCAAAGCAGTTGGTCCTCTTGAACTAGCGCATCACTAAGCCACTTCTAGGTTGATGAGAACAACAACACTGTTCCAACACCAACCAGCTAGTGGTCCAGAGCTGAAGGTTCCCGAGCACTCGCGCATCACTCAGCTACTTTTATGCTGACGAAAACAACGACACTGCTCCAATACTAAACAGCCTGTAGTCCAGAGCTGTCGGTTACCGAGCACTCGGGTATCCCTCTGCCTATTCTTGGCTGGCGAAAACAACAACACTGCTCCGTTACCAACCAGTCAAAAGTAGTAGAGAGCAACTGTCAATTTACGAGCACTTAAGTATCACTTTGCCACATCTAGGCTGGCGAAAACAATAACACTGCTCCAACACCAACCAGTCAGTAGTCCAGAGCTTTCGGTTCCTGATCACTCGCGTGTCACTGCCACTTCTAGGCTGGCGAAAAAAAAAACACCGAACCAGTACCAACCGGCCAGTAGTCTAGAGCTGTCGCTTCCGAGCTCTCGCGTATCACTGCCGTTTCAGGCTGGGGAAAACATCAAGACTGCTCCAACACCAACCAACCAGTTGTCCAGAGCTGTCGGTTCCCGAGCTCTCGCGTATCACTCTGCCACTTCTAGGCTGGTGAAAATTACAACACTGCCCCAAACCGACAAACCAGTAGTCTAGAGCTGTCGGTTCCCTATCACTTGTTTATCACCCTGCAACTTCTAGGCTGGCGAAAACAACAACACTGCTCCAACACCAACCAGTCAGTAGTCTAGAGCCGTCAGTTCTTTAGCACTCGCGTATCACTCTACCACATCTAGGCTGGCGAAAATCACAACACTGCTCCAACACCAATCAGCCAGTATTTATGAGCTCACGGTTCCCGAGCACTCGCGTATCACTCTGCCACTTCTAGGTTTGCGAAAACAACAACACTGCTCCAACACCAACCAGCCAGTAGTCTTGAGCTGTCGGTTCACGAGCACTCGCGTATCTTACAGCCACTTCTAAGCTGGCGAAAACAACAACACTGTTCCAACACCAACCAGCTAGTAGTAGTCCAGAGCTGTTGGTTCCCTAGCACTCGCGTATCACTCTTCCACATCTAGGATGGCGTAAACAACAACACTGCTCCAACACCAACCAGCCAGTAGTCCAGAGCTGTCGATCCCCGAGCACTCACGCATCACTCTGCCACTTCTAAACTGGCGAAAACAGCGTTTTTGCTCCAACACCAACCAGCCAGTAGTCCTGATCTGTCGGTTCTCCAGCACTCGCGTATCCCTCTGCCACTTTTAGGCTGACGAAAACAACAACACTGCTCCAACATCAACCAGCCAATAGCCCATAGCAAAACAACAACTCTGCTCCAACACAAACCAGCCCGAAGTCTAAAACTGTCGGTTCCCTAGCACTCGCGTATCAGTCTGTCACTTCTAGGATGGCGAAAACAACAACAATGCTCCAACACCAACCAGTCAGTAGTCCAGAGCTGTCGGTTCACAAGCACTCGCGGATCACTCTGCCACATCTAGGCTGCTCCAACACCAACCAGCCAGTAGTCAAGAGCTGTCGGTTTCCGAGCACTCGCGTATCACTCTGCCACTTCTAGGCTGGCGAAAACAACAACACTGCTCCAACACCAACCAGCCAGTAGTCTAGAACTGTCGGTTCAAGAGCACTTGCGTATCACTCTGCCACTTCTAGGCTGGCGAAAAAAACAACACTGCTCCAACACTAACCACCCAGTAGTCCATAGCTGTCGGTTCCCGAGCACTCGCGTATTACTCTGCTACTTCTAGGCAGGCGAAAGCAACAACACTGCTCCAACACCAACCACCCAGTAGTCCATAGCTGTCGGTTCCCGAGCACTCGCGTTTCATTCTACCACTTCAAGGCTGGCGAAAACAACAACATTGCCCCAACACCAACCAGCCAGTAGTAATCCAGAGCTGTCGGTTCCCGAGACCTTGCGTATCACACAGCCACTTCTAGGCTGGCGAAAACAACAACACTGCTCCAACACCAACCAGATGTTAGTCCAGAGCTGTCGGTTCCCGAGCACTCGCGTATCACTCTGCCACTTCTAGGCCGGCGAAAACAACAACACTGCTCCTACATCAACCAGTCAATAGTCCAGGGCTGTCGGTTCCCGAGCACTCGTGTATCCCTCTGCTTCTTCTTGGGTGACGGAAAACAACAACACTGCTCCATTACCAACAAGCCAGTAGCAGTGGAGAGCTGTCGGCTCCCGAGCACTCGCGTATCACTCGGCTACTTCTAGGCTTGTGAAAACAACAACAACTCTCCAACACCAACCAGACAGAAGTAGTCCAGAGCTGTCGGCTCCCGAGCACTCGCGTATCACTCTGCCACATCTATGCTGGCAAAACAACAACACTGCCTCAACAACACACAGACAAGAGAAGTCCAGAGCTATCGGTTCCCGAGCACTCGCGTATCACTCTGCGCTATCTAGGCTGGCGAAAACATCGACAATGCTCCAACACCAACAAGCCAGTAGTAGTCCAGAGCTGTCGGTTCCAGAGACTCGCGTATCATTCTGCCACTTCTAGGCTGGAAAAAACACAAACACTGCTCCAACACCAACCAGCAAGTAGTCCAGAGCTGTCGAATCCCGAGCCCGCGCTTATCACTCTGCCACTTCTAGGCTGGCGAAAACAACAACACTGCTCCAACACCAAACAGCGTGGTCCAGAGCTAACTGTTCCCGAGCACTCGCGTATCACTCTGCCATTTCTAGGCTGACGAAAACAACAACACTGCTCCTATACCAACCAGTCAGAAGTCCAGAGCTATCGGTTCCCGAGCAATCGAGTATCACTCAGCCACTTCAAGCCTGGCGAAAACAACAACCATGATCCAACACCAACCAGCCAGTAATCCATAGCTGTCGGTTCCCGAGCACTCGCGTATTACTCTGCCACTTCTAGGCTGGTGAAAACAACAACACTGCTCCAACACCAACCAGCCAGTAGTCCAGATTTGTCGGTTCCCGAGCACTCGCGTATCACTCTGCCACTTCTACCCTGGCGAAAACAACAACACTGCCCCAACAACTACCAGACAGTAGTCCAGAGCTGTCGGTTCCCGAGCACTCGCGTAACACTCTGCCACTTCTAGACTGGCGAAAACAACAACACTGAGTCAATACCAACCAGCCAGTTGTCCAGAGCTGTCGGTTCCCGAGCACTCACGTATCACTCTGTCACTTTTAGGCTTGCGAAAACAACAACGCTGCTCCAACACCAACCAGCCAATAGTAGTCGAGAGACGTCGGTTCCCGTGCACTCGCGTATCACTCTGCTACTTCTAAGCTTGCGAAAAAAAAACACTGCTCCAACACCAACCAGCCAGTAGTCCAGAGCTGTCGGTTCCCGAGTACTCATGTATCACTCTGCCACTTCTAGGCTGGCGAAAACAGCCATACTGCTCCAACACCAACCAACCAGAGGTAGTCCAAAGCTGTCGGTTCACGAGCACTCGCGTATCACTCTGCCACTTTTAGGCTTGCGAGAACAACAACACTGCTCCAACACTAACCGGTCAGTAGTCCAGAGCTGTCAGTTCCCGATCTCTTGCATATCACTCTGCCACTCCTAGACTGGCGAAAACAACAACTTTGTTCCAACACCAACCAGCCAGTAGTCCTGAGCTGTCGGTTCTCGAGCACTCGCGTATCAATCTGCTACTTCTAAGCTTGCGAAAAAAACACTGTTCCAACACCAACCAGCCAGTTGTCTAGAGCTGTCGGTTCCAAAGCACTCGCGTATCACTCTGCCACTTCTAGACTGGCGAAAACAACAACATTGCTCCAACACCAACCAGCCATTAGTTCAGAGCTGTCGGTTTCCGAGCACTTGTGTATCAATCTGTCACTTCTAGGCTGGCGAAAACAACAACACTGCTCCAACACCAACCAGTCAGTAGTCCAGAGCTCTCGGTTCCCAAGCTCTTGAGTATCACTCTGCCCTTCCTAGACTGGCGAAAACAACAACTTTGCTTCAACACCAACCAGCCAGTAGTCCTGAGCTGTCGGTTCTCGAGCACTCGCGTATCACTCTGCTACTTATAGGCTGGCGAAAACAACAACACTGCTCCAACACCAACCAGTCAGTAGTTCATAGCTGTCGGTTCCCGAGCACTCGCATATTACTCTGCCACTTTTAGGCTGGCGAAAACAACAACGCTGCTCCAACACCAACCAGCCAGTAGTCCTGAGCTGTCGGTTCTCGAGCACTCGCGTATAACTCTGCCACTTCTAGGCTGGCTAAAACAACAACCTTGCTCCAACACAAACCAGCCAGTTGCAGTCCAGAGCTGTCGGTTCCCAGGCACTCGCGTATCACTCTGTCACATCTAGGCTGGCAAGAACAACAACACTGCCCCATCACCTACCAGCCAGTAGGAGTCCAGAGATGTCGGTTGCCAAGCACTCGCGTATCACTCTGCCTCTTCTAGGCTGGCGAAAACAACAAAACTTCTCCAACACCAACCAGTCAGTAGTCCAAAGCTGTCGATTCCCGAGCACTCGCGTATCACTCTGCACATCTAGGCTGGTAAAAACAACAACACTGCTCCAACACCAACCAGTCTGTAGTCCAGAGCTGTCGATTCCCAGCACTCACGTATCACTCTGCCATATCTAGGCTGGCTAAAACAACAACACTGCTCCAACACCAACCAGCCAGTAGAAGTCCAGAGTTGCGGTTCCCGAGCACTCGCGTATCTATCTGCCACATCTAATCTGGCGAAAACGACAACACTGCTCCAACACCAACCAGCCAGTAGTAGATCAGAGCTGTCGGTTCCCGAGCACTGGCGTATCAATCTTCCACATCTAGGCTGGCGAAAAAATAAACCCTGCTCCAACACTAACCAGCCAGTAGTCCAGAGCTTTCGGTTACCGAGCACTCGCGTATCACTCTGCCACTTCTAGGCTGGCGAAAACAACAACACTGCTCCAACACCAACTAGCAAGTAGTCCAGAGCTGTCGGTTCCCGAGCCCGCGTGTATCACTCTGCCGCTTCTAGGCTGGCGAAAACAACAAACTGCTCCAACACCATTCAGCGTAGTCTAGAGCTGTCGGTTCCCGAGCACTCGCGTATCACTTTGCCATTTCTAGGCTGACGAAAACGACAACACTGCTCCTATACCAACCAGCCAGTGGTCCAGAGCTATCGGTTCCCGAGCATCCGCGTATCACTCAGCCACTTCAAGGCTGGCGAAAACAACAACACTGCTTCTATACCAACCTGCCAGTGGTCCAGAGCTATCGGTTCCCGAGCACTCGCGTATCACTCAGCCACTTCAAGGCTGGCGAAAAAAAAAAAACTCCAACACCAACCACCCAGTAGTCCATAGCTGTCGGTTCCCGATCACTCGCGTAATACTCTGCTACTTCTAGGCTGGCGAAAACAACAACACTGCTCCAACACCAACCACCAAGTAGTCCATAACTGTCGGTTCCCGAGCACTCGCGTATCATTCTGCCATTTCAAGGCTGGCGAAAACAACAACACTGCCCCAACACCAACCAGCCAGTAGTAGTCCAGAGATGTCGGTTCCCGAAACCTTGCGTATCACACAGCCACTTCTAGGCTGGCGAAAACAACAACACTGCTCAATCACCAACCAGATATTAGTCCATAGCTGTCGGTTTCCGAGCACTCGCGTATCACTCTGCCAATTCTAGGCTGGCGAAAACAACAACACTGCCCCAACAACTACCAGCAAGTAGTCCAGAGCTGTCGGTTCCCGAGCACTCGCGTAACACTCTGCCATTTCTAGGCTGACGAAAACGACATTACTGCTTCTATTCCAACCAGCCAGTGGTCCAGAGCTATCGGTTCCCGAGCACTCGCGTATCACTCAGCCACTTCAAGGCTGGCGAAAACAACAACACTGCTCCTATACCAACCAGCCAGTGGTCCAGAGCTATCGGTTCCCGAGCACTCGCGTATTACTCAGCCACTTCTAGGCTGGCGAAAACAACAACACTGCTCCAACACCAACCAGTCAATAGTCCAGGGCTGTCGGTTCCCGAGCACTCGTGTATCCCTCTGCTACTTCTTGGGTGACGAAAACAACAAAACTGATCCAACACCAACCAGCCAGTAGTAGTCTAGAGCTGTCGGTTCCCAAGCACTCGCGTATCATGCTGCCACATCTAGGCTGGCAATAACAACCATACTGCTCCAACACCAACCAACCAGTAGTAGTCCAGAGCTGTCGATTTCCGAGCACTCGCGTATCACTCGGACACTTCTAGGCATGCGAAAACAACAACACTGTTCCAACACAAACCAGCCAGTTGTAGTCCAGAGCTGTCGGTTCCCAAGCACTCGCGTATCACTCTGCCACTTCTAGGCTGGCGAAAACAACAACACTGCTCCAGAACCAACCAGACAATATTCGTCCAAAGATGTCCGTTCCCAAACACTCGCGGAACATTCTGCCACTTCTAAGCTGGCAAAAACAACAACACTGCTTCAACGCCGACCAGCCGAAGTATTTCAGAGCTGTCGGTTCCCGAGCACTCGTGTATCAATCTGCCACATCTAGGCTGGCGAAAACAACAACACTGCTCCAACACCAACCGCCAGAAGTAGTTCAGAGCAGTCGTTTCCCGACCACTCGCGTATCACTCTGCTACTTCTAAGCTTGCGGAAAGAACAGCAGTGTTCTAACACCATCCAGACAGCAGTCCAGAGCTGTCGATTCCCGAGCACTCACGTATCACTCTGCCACTTCTAGGCTGGCGAAAACAACCATACTGCTCCAACACCAACCAACCAGTAGTAGTCCAGAGCTGTCGGTTCCCGAGCACTCGCGTATCACTCGTACACTTCTAGGCATGCGAAACCAAAAACACTGTTCCAACACCAACCAGCCAGTTGTAGTCCAGAGCTGTCGGTTCCCAAGCACTCGCGTATCACGCTGCCACATCTAGGCTGGCAAAAACAACAACACTGCTCCGACACCATCCAGCCAGTAGTCCAGAGCTGTCGGTTCCCGAGCTCTCGCTTATCATTGAAACTTCCAGGCTGGCGAAAGCAACAGGACTGCTCCAACACCAACAAGCCAGTAGTCCAGAGCTGTCGGTTCCCGAGCACTCGCGTATCACTTTACCACTTCTAGGCTGGCGAAAAAAACAATACTGCTCCAACACAAACCAGCCAGTAGTCTAGAGCTATCTGTTCCCTAGCACTCGCGTATAACTCTGTCCTTTTTAGGGTGTCGAAAACAACAACAATGCTCAAACACCAACCAACCAGTAGTCCAGAGCGTTCGGTTCCCGAGCACTCGCGGATCACTCTGCAACATCAAGGCTGCTCCAACCCCAACCAGCTAGTAGTCATGAGCTGTCGGTTCCCGAGCACTCGAGTATCACTCTGCCACTTCTAGGCTGGCGAAAACAACAACACTGCTCCAACACCAACCAGCCAGTAGTCCAGAACTGTCGGTTCCCTAGCACTCGCGTATCACTCTGCCACTTCTAGGCTGTCGAAAACAACAACACTGCCCCAACACCTACCAGCCAGTAGTCCAGAGCTGTCGGTTCCCGAGAACTCGCGTAACACTCTGCCACTTCAGGACTGGCGAAAACAACAGCACTGTTCGGACACCAACCAGCCAGTAGAAGTCCAGAGCTGTCGGTTCCCGAGCCCTCGCGTATCACTATGCCACATCAAGGCTGGCGAAAAAGTGAACCCTGCTCCAACACCAACCAGCCAGTAGTCCAGAGCCGTCGGTTCCCGAGCATTCACGTATAACTCTGTCACTTTTAGGCTTGCGAAAACAACAACGCTGCTCCAACACCAACAAGCTAGTAGTAGTCGAGAGATGTCGGTTCCCAAGCACTCGTGTATCACTCTGCCACTTTTTAGGCTGGCGAAAACAACAACACTGCTCCAACACCAACCGGTCAGTAGTACAAAGCTGTCTGTTCCCGAGAACTCGCGTATCACTCTGTTACATCTAGGGTGACATAACCACAACACTGCTCCAACACCAACCAGCCAGTAGTCTAGAGCTGTCGGTTCCCAAGCACTCGCGTATCACTCTGTCATATCTAGACTGGCGAAAACAACAACTTTGCTCCGATACCAACCCGCCAGTAGTCCTGAGCTGTCGGTTCCCTAGCACTCGCGTATCACTCTGTCATATCTAGTCTGGCAAAAACAACAACACTGCTCCAACACCAACCAGCCAGTAGTACAAAGCTGTCGGTTCCCGAGAACTCGCGTATCACTCTGTTACATCTAGAGTGACATAACCACAACGCTGCTCCAACACCAACCAGCCAGTAGTCTAGAGCTGTCGGTTTCCTAGCACTCGCGTATCAATCTGTCATTTCTAGGTTGGCGAGAACCACAACTTTGCTACAACACCAACCAGCAAGTAGTCCAGAGCTGTCGGTTCCCAAGCACTCGCGTATCATGCTGCCACATCTAGGCTGGCAAAAAACAAACATACTGCTCCAACACCAACCAACCAGTAGTAGTCCAGAGCTCTCGGTTTCCGAGCACTCGCGTATCACTCTAGGCATGCGAAAACAACAACACTTTTCCAACACCAACCAGCCAGTTGTAGTCCAGAGCTGTCGGTTCCCAAGCACTCGCGTCTCACTCTTTCACTTCTAGGCTGGCGAAAACAACAACACTGCTCCAGAACCAACCAGACAATATTCGTCCAAAGATGTCCGTTCCCAAACACTCGCGTAACATTCTGCCACTTCTAAGCTGGCAAAAACAACAACACTGCTTCAACGCCGACCAGCCAGGAGTATTTCAGAGCTGTCGGTTCCCGAGCACTCGTGTATCAATCTGCCACATCTAGGCTGGCGAAAACAACAACACTGCTCCAACACCAACCGCCAGAAGTAGTTCAGAGCAGTCGTTTCCCGACCACTCGCGTATCACTCTGCTACTTCTAAGCTTGCGGAAAGAACAGCACTGTTCTAACACTAACCAGCCAGTAGTCCCGAGCTGTCGATTCCCGAGCACTCACGTATCACTCTGCCACTTCTAGGCTGGCGAAAACAACCATACTGCTCCAACGCCAACCAACCAGTAGTAGTCCAGAGCTGTCGGTTCCCGAGCACTCGCGAATCACTCGGACACTTCTAGGCATGCGAAACCAAAAACACTGTTCCAACACCAACCAGCCAGTTGTAGTCCAGAGCTGTTGGTTCCCAAGCACTCGCGTATCACGCTGCCACATCTAGGCTGGCAAAAACAACAACACTGCTCCGACACCATCCAGCCAGTAGTCCAGAGCTGTCGGTTTCCCAAGCACTCGTGTGTCACTGCCACTTCTAGGCTGGCGGAAAAAAAACACTGAACCAGCACCAACCAGCCAGTAGTCCAGAGCTGTCAGTTCCCGAGCTCTCGCTTATCATTGAAACTTCCAGGCTGGCGAAAGCAACAGGACTGCTCCAACACCAACAAGCCAGTAGTCCAGAGCTGTCGGTTCCCGAGCACTCGCGTATCACTTTACCACTTCTAGGCTGGCGAAAAAAACAATACTGCTCCAACACAAACCAGCCAGTAGTCTAGAGCTATCGGTTCCCTAGCACTCGCGTATAACTCTGTCCTTTTTAGGGTGGCGAAAACAACAACAATGCTCAAACACCAACCAACCAGTAGTCCAGAGCGTTCGGTTCCCGAGCACTCGAGTATCACTCTGCCACTTCTAGGCTGGCGAAAACAACAACACTGCTCCAACACCAACCAGCCAGTAGACCAGAACTGTCGGTTCCCGAGCACTTGCGTATCACTCTGCCACTTCTAGGCTGTCGAAAGCAACAACACTGCCCCAACACATACCAGCCAGTAGTCCAGAGCTGTCGGTTCCCGAGAACTCGCGTAACACTCTGCCACTTCAGGACTGGCGAAAACAACAGCACTGTTCGGACACCAACCAGCCAGTAGAAGTCCAGAGCTGTCGGTTCCCGAGCCCTCGCGGATCACTATGCCACATCAAGGCTGGCGAAAAAGTGAACCCTGCTCCAACACCAACCAGCCAGTAGTCCAGAGCCGTCGGTTCCCGAGCAGTCACGTATAACTCTGTCACTTCTAGGCTTGCGAAAACAACAACGCTGCTCCAACACCAACAAGCTAGTAGTAGTCGAGAGATGTCGGTTCCCAAGCACTCGCGTATCACTCTGCTACTTCTAAGCTTGCGAAAAAAAACACTGCTCCAACCAACCAGCCAGTAGTCCAGAGCTGTCGGTTCCCGAGTACACACGTATCACTCTGCCACTTCTAGGCTGGCTAAAACAA
>SDVV010000011.1:0-59016 GCA_016164225.1 Gammarus roeselii | reverse complement strand
CCAACATTGAGCGCTCGTCACGCCAAAAGTCTCACTGAACCCTCCTCAACTCACCCAATATTGAGCGCTCGTCACGCCAAAAGTCTCACTGAACCCTCCTCAACTCACCCAATATTGAGCGCTCGTCACGCCAAAAGTCTCACTGAACCCTCCTCAACTCACCCAATATTGAGCGCTCGTCACGCCAAAAGTCTCACTGAATCCTATCTACTCACTCAATATTGAGCGCTCTCACACCAAGTCTCAATGCACCTGCCACTTCGCATCCAACAGTGAGCGCTTCGCAGATCAATGTCCCACTGCACTATGTCTTCCTCACCCAACAATGAACGCTCCTCACGCCAACGTTTCACTGCACCCCACCCCCCTCACTTGCGTTCCTCACGCCAAAGACTCACATCATCCACCTGGTATCCATTTCGTCGACCCAGCAAGATTCTGCTCGGCGTATCTCGGTCTAATCAATGATTTCATTCCAGGGCTTCGTTTATTGAGTTGCGTTTGATTGCATTGACCTCTATCAGGAGTTGCCATCCCAGTCGGGCCTCATCACATGTCTGGACATGGTGAACTGATCACATGTCCGAACATGCTTAACTGACCCTCTGCAAATAATGCAATGCAATGCTGACTCTCTGTAAATGCTTCTATGCTGGACTGACCTCTTCAAATGCTATCATGATGAGCTATCTCTTCTCCAATTCTATCATGATGGGCTTAACCCTCATCAAATGCTGGCATGCGATGCTAACTCATTTCAAATGCTCTCATGTTTGGCTGACTATTTAATTACCGCTGATTTGCTGAGAATGCAGGTCAGCGAGGATGCTGACATGCTGGTCTAACCCATTTCAAATGCTGTCATGCTGCACTGACCCTGACTGACGATCATTACGTATTGCCTTCCTTAGCTCTCCTTCGTCACGGACACACCACTGACACGCTTGTGGCAGCTTTCGTGTTGCAGTTTCGATGTCAGGATGGCACCGCTGTCAGCTCGTGTCATTTGTGGATAGCTTAGACACGGGTTTAACTTCACCCGCCAATATAAGAGGGTTGAATCAATTATCGATATTTAAGCGGTTCAATTAGATTTATTGACTATTTATATGACAATTTTCATTATTGAATGCGTGAACGGGATAGGTTCATATTGGCATGGAAGCGTCTCAAAGAAACGCAAGATTAGAGACGGTGGAGAGAAGTCATCATACTTTCAACTTCACCATGATGGAGAACACGTTAATCGTGGCATGAAAGCGTCTCAAAGAAGCGCAAGATCAGGGACGGTGGAGAGAAGTCATCATACTTCCAGTTTCACCATGATGGCGAACACGTTCATCGTGGCATGAAAGTGTCTCAAAGGCATGAAAACGTCTCATCAAAGCGCAAGATCAGGGACGGTGGAGAGATGTCATCATACTTCCAACTTCACCATGATGGAGAGTACGTTCATCGTGGTATGAAAGCGTCTCAATGAAGCGCAAGATCAGGGACGGTGGAGAGAAGTCATCATACTTCCAGCTTCACCATGATGGCGAACACGTTCATCGTGGCATGAAAGTGTCTCAAAGGCATGAAAACGTCTCATCAAAGCGCAAGATCAGGGACGGTGGAGAGGAGTCATTCTACTTCCAACTTCACCATGATGGAGAGTACGTTCATCGTGGCATGAAAGCGTCTCAAAGAAGCGCAAGATCAGAGACGGTGGAGAGAAGTCATCATACTTCCAGCTTCACCATAATGGAGAATACGTTCATCGTGGCATGAAAGCGTCTCATAGACATGAAAGCGTCTCATAGAAAAGCAAGATCAGAGACGGTGGAGAAGAGTCATTCTACTTCCAGCTTCACCATGATGGAGAATCCGTTCATCGTTGCATGAGAGCGTCTCATAGAAGCGCAAGATCAGGGACGGTGGAGAGAAATCATCATTCTTCCAACTTCATCATTATGGAGAACATGTTCATCGTGGCATGAAAGCGTCTCATAGACATGAAAGCGTCTCATAAAAGCGGAAGATCAGGGACGGTGGAGAGGAGTCATTCTACTTCCAATACGTTCATCGTGGCATGAAAGCGTCTCAACGAAGCGCAAGATCAGGGACGGTGGAGAGAAGTCATCGTACTTCGAACTTCACTATAATGGGGAGACAATGACGAAAAGATCACAAAAGTAGGATATTGGGTATCCAAAAGCTCGTTTTCACGAGACTTCCTGAAATGTGAATAGAATAATAATGCATCATCAATTGCATTGAATCACTCGCAAGCAGACATAAAGCATCTTGAGAAGCAATCATTGACCTATGACCTGGTGCATTCTTTTGAAATAAATCTTGCTTCGTGTCAATAAGTCGTACGGAAACGAAAGTAGGATCATGTGCCAAAAGTCTCGTAATTCCATCCACGCTCCAAGTACATTCATCTTTGAATTAGTATAGAAGAAACCTACTAGACACACAAATGTGATTGATCGTGCACAACCGTGAGGCTATCGTGCAGCGACTTGTCTCTCATTTAAGGAAGCCTAATGGATGCGAGGCTTGAGGGAAAACAAAGGGATTGGCGAGGAGGATTTCTCGCTGCAAGCGTCAACGCCACTGCAAATCGATTGCAGTTGACTTAGGTAGACCCTGCAGTCACCGTTCCCCTGTATAGCAACTGCTACTGTGTAGTTACGTTAACGAAAACTGCAACCGTCCAGCTATGAATGAAGGAGAATAAAAGATGGTAGCCTCTTACGATCTACCGCTGTGGCACCGCTAGCCTCTCTCACAGGGCGACTGCAGGCGGAGCAGAGAGAAGCAAAGCAGGACAGCGGCAGCAATTTGTCGTATTGCAGGTGCTGCAAACAGACGACTGGTGGCGGAGCAGAACAGTGCAGTTGCAGTCACTAGTCAAATTGCAGGTAATGCAAGCAGACGACTGTTGGTAGAGGAGGAAGGGGCAGCGCAGGACAGTGGCAACCATTTTTCAGATTGCATGAACCCGTTCTGGGTTATATTGTCATATTTCTTGCTGTTTGAAATGCACAAGGCTGGTCATTTATTTCGCGTCAGTACCGTTGGAAAGAATTGCACGTGTTCCATTCTCTGTAACATTTAACGTTTTAACGCAAAGTGGCTGGAAAAACTAAAATTATGCCGGTAAAACTAATCAAATAGAGGAAAACTATATAGCTCAGTATTTTTTGTTCGTTGCAAGTCTTCATATGGCTTACATCCGCCTGTTGGCAGACTGGCTTTTTTCCTTGTCCCTTTACCGCCAACCACAATGCCTTCAATTTCCTGCACCGGCCTGTTTCTAAATGTTTTTAGTCCAACTTCCTGGAGAACTTTTACATCAAACAACTTTATTTGGGATAAAGTTTCTCGCTGCCTGCAAGCAGTTGGTTGGATCTGCTTTGCTGCTGGAAGGTTGTGCCCTAGATTCCGAGCTTTGGGGAGGAATAAGGGAACGACTGCATGGGGAGAGGAGAAGCTTACTTCTTATACTACCTTTACTTTAGGGAGGAAGGAACGACTAAGGAGGTTGGTAGAGAAGCTTACTTCCTCTGCTATGAGTGGAGGGAACGAAAGTTTACGACCTTAACCTTACGGTGGAGGGTACAAAAGGGAAGGATTGGAGGAAAAGCTTACTACCTTTACTTTAAGGTCGAATAAACGCAAGGGGAGATCGGAGGAGAATCATACTACCTTTACTTTGAAGTGGAGGGAACGACCTTTACTTCAGGGTGGGGGAGCGAGATGAGAAATTGAAGAAGTAGCTTACCTCCACTACTTTAGGGTGGAGGGAACATGAGGGGAGATTGGAAGAGAAGCTTTCAACCTTTACTTTAGGGTTGAGGGAACGGAAGAAGAGATTGGAGGAGACGCTTTTTGCCATTACTTTATAGCGGAGGGAACGACTGGTAAGAATGGAGGGAAACTTGTTATTCAGTATGCGTACTACGACATTGGTTTTTGAGTAAAGGGTACGACAGGAAGAATGATGGTTTCGCTACACCTATCGTTTAATGGTTGAGGGTATAAGATAAATTTATTGCGAATAATATATGTGTTCCGACGACAATAAACAAACGATCAAGAACGGGAACATGCTAATACTTTAGGAAGGTACAAAAATTTTGATGTACAATCTCACCCGATGCAATAAGATGTACAAGAAATGTCATTTCGGTTCTTTAACAAGTACATTCCTTCCTAGCAGTCAGTCTCATCGCAGACTCTGCTCAACATCTGTCATCGTATCCTGTTAAGGCAATTGTGCTGCGATCTCATTCCCGTGGAGCGGTCGCGGTCTGTCAGCGCCAATCATCCTCAAAGAAGTGGACATCAATTTTCCTTATATTTAGTGACTGTTCCTTCCCGAATAATCTGAATAATATTGTAGGCTTCATTTCGTTAGTTGAGGATCAGGTCCAATCAAACATTTCCCCCCTAGATTACTGGTACTGCTCAATTATCCGCCGGAGTGTGCCTGAGCAGCTCATCAATCTTGGCCTTAATGGTTCTGCATTGGAATGGGGCGACGGAGTTCGGTATTCTCCCTCCAATTAGGACCATCAACAAAAATGACTGCAGTCAATAGAACTTTCAATAGCCGATGATTGTTTATTGTTGGCATTGACAAAGCACTACAATGGATCAGTTGTGGGAACGCATCTCCATTGACTCAGGAGCAAGATTCTTAAAATGTTCGTTCTCCTGTTGAATGGTGCGGGCTGCATTGCAGTTTATGTGAAGAGGGTCAGGTATAGATTAATTCATCGTAAGCTGGTGATTAGCTCATACCAATAGTCCGATTAGAAACAGCTTTCCATGCAGGGATATTCATCCCTCTTAAGCTCTTCGTTTTAGGCAGAAGATGCAGTCATGCCAATGAGAGGTGTTTTATTCGCCCATTCGAGATAAACTAGATAAACTAGATTATTCTAGGATGACATGTAAATGGACTTCCGTCAAAGTTTTCAATCATATTTCTCCATACTCCAGAAAAATTTGTCCATATATTTTATTCCTAGCTTTGATTTTTCTGTGAGAATAAATAACGTTTTCAGGTTATTTCACACAATGACAGAGAAACGCATACATTGTATTTAGTATATTACAAGATATGCGACATTGTACAAATAGTAACATGTTTACAGAGTGCTATTTATAATTTAATTGTATTGCTGTTGCGCGTACGGGGAGGTAACCTACAAGAGGGCATAAAATAAAAAACTGTAGAGTCTGTTAGGTATCAGTGTATTACCCTTCAGCAAGATGTGTATTGTCGCTTTGTACTTGGGTTAACAAATTATGTATTGTGGTTTGTGAAGCAAATAAAACATGAACTGAAAGTGTTGGTGACATGAGCTCGTGAGGTGAAGAATCACCTTACCCAGATGTCCGTGAGACAATCTTGTGACATTAACATTCGTATTTACTTTCCAAAATATACTCCTGCTTTACTATTTGCAGAGACACTCTAGGTGTCTACGAATAGTACGGGCAACACCTTAACCTAACCTCTGAGTTTGATTAGGGAACTAGTCGAGTTCACCTTAGGGTTGGGGAATTGGCTATTCACCAGGGCCCATTATGACTACCTCCGAGCACAGGTCAGTCTAAGGTGGTTGCACTCATTCTTCCGTACAGCCTTTTTCTATTGGTCTCTTCCTCTTTTTACTCTTTTTATTATCCCCTCCTCCTCATGCGTGACGTCCAGTGCGTTGGTGCTGAACTCGTGGCATTAGCATGAAGAGCAAACAGCGCATGACAGAAGCGCGTGTCGTGGCATTAGCGTAGAGGCAAACAGGTCACGACAGCAGCACGCGTTGTAGCATTGGTGTGAGCGTAGTATAAAAGACCAGTTCAGGCAGTGGTTGTACAAACAGCGAGACCGTCTGATTATTGAGGAGATGAAGTCGGAGCGGATGGGATTAGTATGGTGCTAATTTTGCAATGACGGCGATCTTAGGGATGCAAAGAACATAACATAGAAACAAGGAAGTATGTGAGGTAATCGACCCTCTGTTGGGCAAAAGGTGGGCAACTTAACGGAGAGCTTGAAGAAGATGATGGAGACTGAGAGATTTGATCGACGGGGAGGGGAGTCTGAGAGGTTGCGGCAGAAGTAAGTGATGGAAGAGAGTATGGTATATTAAGAAGAGACAAAGTGGGTTGGTTTACATTAAGAAGAAACAGTGGTTAGGGTTGATTGATGAGAGATAGATAAACTAGAGTTGAGAAAGGAGAAATTCAAAGATTGAATAGAGTATATGCTGGTAAATCTGAGGGAAGAAGGAGGCGAAGGCCTTCCTATGGTATTTAAATGGTAAATGTTAAAGTAGTTGTATTGGGAAATCACGATATTGGTTCAAAAGATATGCTGTCATGCTTTTACCTAAACGCTATGTAAAACCAAACGTACGGTGGAACTTCTGCAAAGAGGACTCCTTGTAGGAAAAATGTTATGATGTTGACCATCTTCAGCACATAACACAATGCGTAACATTGGAATTAGGAATTCCAACATATAACATTGTGATAAGGATTTCCAGCACATAACATTGGAATCAGGAATTAAAACAAATAACAGTGGAATAAAGAATTCCAACACATAACATTCTGATAGAAAATTCCAACACATTACATTGGAATCAGATATTCCAGCATATAACATTGGAATCAGGAATTCTAACACACAACATTGGAATGAGGCATTCCAACACATAACATTATTATTTTAGAATTCTCGAACTATTTTAACCATCGCCATGCGTTCACCGCAGCCTTTTCATAAGGATCATCCCGTGCCCTCAACCACATTACCCTCTCCCAGCCATCGTAACGCCGCCCGATGGCCTACCTCGGTCTCCGGACGAACGATACAAAAATCACCTGAACATTATCATGATCGGAGCTCTTTTCTGTTATGTGCCCTTTTCACTCGAGGACAGTTGCTGTTCCTTTAGGCTGACTTACTCCGTCCACGACAGTGACATCGGAAAGGCAGGCACATTCTCGCTCCTGCCTTATCGTTAGCCTTTGCTTGAAGACCGCATAAGGACCTATCATAAATAGTTCAATGCTCTCAGCAGATACGGACGGAAAACCTCAATTGAAAACAAAAAGAGTCTTACTCAGTGTGTCAATATCGATGATGATATGAGACTATACCACCAGACGTGACCCCGACCATCACAATGAAAAAAACTCTGTTCTGAGGAATTTGTATAGGGCAAATGCTACAAAACACATTCAAAAATCCTGAGTATCTAAATCATTTATTTTCAATAGGCGTTCAATTAAGAAGTCTTCTGAAATTGAGTTATCGATGGGCCAATCAAATTCTATCTCGGTGGTGTAACCCTTACCAATTATTTGATTTTTTGATTTTCGTCAGCGATCTTCTCCGTATTCCGGAAAGTGTGTAACCTAGGCCTCTCTTGATTCTCATGGGTTAGAGTCCTAGATCATCACAGCGGGGAATGGAGTCCATGTCGAAATAATGGTCAGGTAGAGAGAACATACCAACAATACCGTTGGGAGACTTATGTAAATGAAAGTGAATTCATCATTGGAAAAGCTATAAAAGAAAGCTTGAATCACAAATTTTGTTGTGCTGGATGGCATAGTGGCTAGAATACTGGACTCGTATTCCTGCGACGTGGGATAGAATCTTGGCGAGGAATGAAGTTTTTCCAATCATGAGTTCAATTTTAATTTAAAATGGTCAGGCACTCGTTTACCAGAAGCACTAAATGTTAAGAAGAAAATCCTAAAAAGTTGATGTGGAAAATGATTGAAAAGGTCAGTGATATTAAGGATTGATTTGGGAGAACATTTTGACAATATATCGACTGTTAAAAGATTTCGTTTACATTTATTTTTCAAACAAATTTCAGTCCCAAATCATGCCTCTTTTACAATGGAATGCATGTTCCTTCCCGCTATAGCACGGCAACATTGGGAAAGTAACTTTCCAAGCCGTTTGTGTTGTCTCCTTTTCCATTATTTCTTAACAATTCAAATGTCATTACATGTACTGAGTCTTTAATGATCTCAGATAAAGTGCAAGAGCTGCAACGGTACTCCCTTTCGCGCGTGGACTTGAGGGATATTTTGGCTATGTGCTGCCACCGGACCTAGGTGTCGATTATGATATTTGTTCATCTGATGTTGCAGTGTGTGGCTTGTTTCAATGAATACTAATTTCATGAAAATGTCATCTTGCATACAACTTGATCACTTTTAAACTGAGTGATTTATTCTGGATATAATTATTGTTAACATAAATCTGTAATATTTTCTTTGGCATCCACATTTAACAATATGTGTTACATCGGCTTGTTCAATAAACGATCCCTGAAAACAAGTCGAGATAGTGAAATGTCAGGAGCATTGTCCGTAGATTAATATGCAATATATTCGTTTTAATATTCCACTTATGTCCCTTTACGATCTTTGCTGCCGCAGTAAGTTCGTCCATCACGAAGAGGCCAATGCCACTAATTAATCTTCAGTGGTGATAACGTAGTGCCTAATTATGGGTACTTTATATTTCAAATATTCAGTCCCATTATGTGGCATCCAAGCGTACACGGAGGGTTAATAGCTTGGGAGTCGCAGGAAATCATTTAAGATACAACTGGATGCAATAATTTGATAATCCAAACCTATTTGACCAAATGAAAACAGCAACCACTACTGGGCAAGGGATTGATATAGCCTTTGCTTTGTTCTATGAGTGAACAACAGAGAAATTTGATCACCTAACAGTTGTCAACTGAGATTATATCAGATTACACGGCCAAGCTTATCGAGGCAACTGGGGACTTAGTGAACTCTTGCTTAGCGTAGCGACATGGGATTGAGCAAACTGCGGTTAGTGTTGAGACTGGGGACGGGCTAAGCTGTAGATAAGCATGGGAACTGGATGCTGAGCCTACTTCGGCTTAATGTAAAGAGTGAAGACTGTGAAAACAATGACTTAACTTGGTGACTAGGGACTGAGCCAACAATAGCTTAACGTGGAGACTGTGAAATCAGTCATTTATGAAATCGAACTTTGACTTAGAAGGCACACTAAAGATTGAGCTTAACGTGGAGACTGGTGATGAAGCAAATATTAGCATAGCACGAGAACTGGGGAGTGAAATAAAAAGTCCACGCACTGGGACTAGGGGATGATCTTCCTGCATTTTATAATAGAGACCAGGGGCTGAGCAGAAATAGCTTATAATGGTGACGAGAACCTTAGTAAACAGTGAATTGACTTAGAAACGGATAAATGAGTAAGCAATGACTTATCATTGACCGACGACTGTGCTGGCGATGACTTGCACTGGAGTGAATGAAAACTTAGCAAAGCAATCACTATATCAGCACAGAAAATGTGGACTGAAGTTGGTTGATCAAACAAAAACTTAGCATGAAGACTGCCGACTGATCAAAACTCATCGTGGAAAAAGTATATTAAACCAACATCAGCTTTACGTTGCGTCTACAAGCTCAGCCAAGTATTGTTCAATGTGGCTTAACGTGGGGAGTAATCCAATTTTGCCATCATCGCGGTGCAGCCTACCTTACGTGGTGAGTTCCCTTAGAGAGTGAATGCGTCTAAATAGTTTATAGCGCTAGATTTCATCCATAATTGTGTGATTACTATTATGTCGATCTTCTCATAATCACTTTATCTCTAGTTATTTTGCATACATTGCGCCTATTTCGCAGCTTTTCATCTTTGTCATCACTTTAGTTCTATCACACGGACTTTTTTTGATGATGCCGGGACCTCTGTCAGTATTTCGGATGTGGTGACCGCCTTCAAGATTTCATTTTCTGTTGCCAATTTACGATCCACGAGTTTCGCTTGATCTGCCTGCGGCTAGATCGGGACTTTAATGTTCCACTGCATTGGTACTCAGGCCTTCGTTGGTGGCTGCTCCTGCATCATTTCTGTGTCTGAATTTACTTCCAAGGTAGGCGAGGGCTGTTTCGAGATAGGGTACTATTCTGGCACCGGATGTGAGTTTGTCGGGACTACATTTTTTGATGAATTTACAATAGTGAGCTCAACTCCATAAGTGTATGCGTGCTTTGTTGATGATTCTATTAAAATGATCCGAAAATGGAATTCGTGAACTTCGCATGAATATGCTTGGAGATTGCTTAGATATTTCATCTCGCTCGTGTTACATCAATTTGGTTTGGGTTGAGGCAGGATGCCAATGACATGGATGTTAGCGTGTGATTGTCCGTCGCGTCTTTTTCAGCCAACTATGTTAGTATTGGTTTAGAACATGAGGTTTCTTCCATTGAGAGGATGCCTTCAATCTAGTCAATTTTCCAGTCTGGCTTATCGAGTATTTCCTGTTGAAATCCCTCTTCTTGCTGATTTGATTTGAATCATCGATCGCCATAATTTCCACTGTCTTTCCTGAGTCCATTTCTTCAGGCAATACTTGAATTCAATTTGCGGGCCGGTTCGGTTGCGGTGAAGTCAGTGGCCCAGCGTGTGGTTCTTAACCCCGCTTGGCTGCCTCCTGTTTACTACAGTTGAGTACTATGCGTCGTTTTCTTACTTCACATGATAACCGCGAGGAGTCGCCTACCTAACGTGGTGGCCCTGAGAAGCAGGCTACCTAATTTGGTGGCCGCGAGGACCAGCCTTCATGACGTGATGGCCGAGAGGAGATGCCTACCTAACGTGGTAGCCGCATGATGCAGCCTACCTAACGTGGTGAATGCAAGAAGTAGCATACCTAACAACGTGAGCTTGAGATACTGCCTACCTAATGGGTGACCGCGAGGAGAGGCCTACCTAAGGAAGTATTCTACAAAGAAATTGCAACGGCTGATATTGTGTGCCATTATTTGTTCGCCGTGTAGAGCACTTACAGAAGTGGAGTCTGCATGTAATTGTTGAATGGAATTCATAAATTACAATAAAGACTACTTCATGAGTGTATTAAGTTCTAAGTCTTACACTTCAAATTCATCAGCCGATTTTATTTGATATTCATTTTGAACCAATTCTGTGATATTCGTGTGAACAGACACAAGTTACATTTATGCAGATTCTGATTGTTGAAGGATCTAATGAATGAACGCCTTCCAAGACGATCCCTAAGTAAGGTCATGCATTTACATAAATAGTCCAATTGTCCTCTGCTGTATGAGCTCCCATTAAACTGCTTTACAACAACATTGTTCACACCATCAGACTGTTTCTATTACCTCACATTATAGTACTAATATATGCCGTGGCGCTCTGTTGTAAATAGGGCCGTACAGCTTGGTAAGGGGCCCGCCGCAGCCAAACAAAGGCGTCTTGATAGTGTACTCCTCCACGCTATCCGTGCAACACTCTTCTCTGTGTCCCAGAATTCTGAGAAAGTAAGTTTTTTTTTATACCGCCTGGCACGTAATTGGTTTGATTACAAAAAACTTGGTCACTGTTTGTATTTGCTACAGACAATTGCAGCTCTCGGTACTATATGAAAGGATTGGCCGTATCCTTCAGAATAGCCTCACAGCCTGGACCTCCTTACAATTGCTGTGACATTTTGTGATGCAAAAAGTCTGTAGATTACTCCAGACAGAGATTAGCTTTCCTTATCCCAGCTAACCAATCGTAATCTCATGTCAGACTGTTTGGTAGATTACCACACAGAAAGTGCCATCGTTATCTCATGCACTGCTAAGCAGGAAAAATAAATAAAATGTGTAACGGATCCGTAAGCAGCCAATTTTTTTTTTTGGCCCATGACGCAATGATGATCTTGGACACTCAGTCATGTACTCATGCTACTATTAACAAAATGCAAGTTGTTCCACCACCGCATTTGTGGGTGCTCCCAAACACAAGGACTGCTGGCTCCCAGGACAAATGGAGTGCTCCGGAGCCGAAGCACTCCACTAAGCTTTGTCTGCTCACAAGACATAGCATAGTGTTCTCTCACAAAAATATTTGTTCAAATTACATTATTAAGCGTTTTCACATTAGAATGTTGGCTCACAAGACAATGCCCGAAAGATTTTTGCATATATAGATGGGCTCGTTGTATGAAGTAATTTTCTTCCAACACCTCAATAAATTATTTGCATTTTATTTCGAATGTTGAGTGTTCTTACACAAAAATGTCTTCCCACATGATTTGCTGTGTATTACTTAAATAAAGTAACAAGAAACCAGGTAATGCTAGAATTTGCGTCATGTCTTCCATTTAAAACCATGTATATTCTAGAGTTTTTGAGCTTCTGGTGTTATTATAACATTCTTCAACCACTCAGCATCCAACATTTAAAAAAAATAATGTTTCCAGTCGGGAGAAGATTAATAACCATAAAAATTAGAGACAATTAGTACTTCTCTTACTTGGCTCATAACGGGAGATGATTGCCAAAGAAACAGCTTCGTGTTGTCGCGGCAAGTTGAGGGGAGGGGGGAGTTGTTTGAGAGGAGGGGTTGAGGGGAGAGGAGAGGGGGCTGAGGAATGAGACGAAGCTGCTGCTGAAATGAGCTGGTGAAAGAAATGGGAAGAATATTAAGAAGGATGCTCCGATGAAGATAAATGGAAGCGACAAAAAGATACAAGCGAGATGTGAAGAGAAAGATCGCTTATGCAAATAAAACATGGGAAGCAGCTGAAGAGACTTCGTTTATGATTATAGATTATCAAAAAATTCAAATGATTTTTTTTCCAATATATCTGAAATCAAGAGAAATTTATTTCATACATTTCTTCAAAACGCTTCGTCCAGATGCAGTGTAATAATAAAAATGTAGATTTTATTCAATTCCCTGTGTAGAAAGTATATCTGTTCTTCCGTTATAGATTTAGCAAACACTAATCGCATGGGAGAGGAGTGGAAAGGGGAAATGTGCGAAGGACTGACGGACGGAAATAGGAGCTGAAAATAATAGTTCTGGAAGGAAAGAATTTTTCTGTTTAAATTCACACTAAAAAATATCAAGTGAATTGAGAAGATGAGTTTGAGAAGATGAGCTTGAGGTACGGTACGAGTTTTGGAAACGAGTCAGAATAGGTAGTTACGAACAAACATTAGATAGGTAGATGTTTAGGATCATAATGACGGGTTTTAAGGGGAGCGCATGAGGAAGTTTCAGAAGGGAAGTTAGGAAAGGAGTTTTGTAAGAAAGAACAGAAAGGGATTTCAGAAAGTAAGCTTAAAATAGGGCGTGATAAAGGAATGAAAACATGTAAATTTGGAAAAAAGATTATACAGGTTTCTAGGACAACAGCTTATGAATTGATTTTGGAATGGAATAGAGATAATGAAGGATGATTCGGAATGGAAGTTTAGGAAGTGAATCAAGGAAGAGGGCTGTGTTGAGGGATTTTCAATTGAATATTAGCAAAACATAGAGACCAGTTATGGGATTTATGAAGGGAGATTTGGACGGACGACCGTTTAATAAGGGAGATTAATGAACGAGTTCTGGGGCGTAGGGAAGGTAGATTACAAAATTTCTTTCAGAAGAAAGTTAAAGAAGCTCTTCAAAACTCTCTCGTCCAAAGCTCTTTCTGTCTCAGCCCACTCTTTTTTCAAAAACTCTCCATTCCAGCATTCTCTTTGAAACAATGCAAATATCTCCATTGCAATCGATCGCACTCCATAGCATCCCAGAGCTCTCAAAGATTAGTACCCCTCTAAAGTACTTCAAAGTCCTACTATATTTACAAAGCTTCGCAACGCTCTCAACCCTCCACCAACTCTCAGGTAAGCGATCAATGTAACCTATGATCCTTCCATAGGCCTCTTTGCGTGTACCTTGTCACGTCACGCCCACTGCGTGCACGTGAGGCCACAGACCGGTCACCATGCTCGATCGCGTTCACACGGTTAACAAATTCATAGTGGTTCTGAGCAAGTAAAGCTCCAGGGTGGATGATAGCGGCCTAGCAAGACTAATTAATGCACTAATTACTCGCCGGGGTGACGCAGCTACTGATCCTCACACCCTTTTAAGGGACCGTGATTTTTTTTACTTAATTTGTCCTATCAAAGGCGCATGACACGCACCTACGACAGAGTCCCAAAAAATGTGTGAAGAATTAACAAAATAAGGCTTACTCTGGCTTCAGTGGAAGTATCTTGTCTGCACACATTCCACGGCGCATTCATGATATGGCGTCTCTAATCTGTGTTCTTGCCATTTGCAAAGAAAACATCTAAGGGTTTTTCTCCTGAAACATCTCACTAATTTGCACTGAAGAAGGTTTCAATCCCTTGCATAGTCAAAGCTCCCCACAACGTGTTCCTTTTAAGTTCAGAATAGACCATATTTTAACTTTAGTCTTCATTGTATTCATGATTAACAGAGTTAAATAGATCGTAATTAATTGAAACTTTTTTCAAGCACTCATGTGAGCTAGAAGTAAAATAAGAAAAGGAAATAGAGAGACGATATACCAACAACATTGTTGGGAGACTTATTTAAATGATCTCATATAGTCCGTTGCCAGGAATCGAACACGCGGTCGCTGGTATGTGCGACCAGCACGCGGAGCGCTAACCATCAGACACAGTAAAAGTTGTGTTGGATTCCCGGCTAAGGAATCTAGGGATTTTCGATGATGACATTGCTGATCATTCGGAGAATTAATTGTCAAAATTACTTCTCGTAAACGGGTTTGTGGTTTGAAGAGGAAAATCTTGTGAAGCTCACCAGACGGACATGTATATACTGCTACAGAAGGATTCGTTTTTTTCCACCTGTTGGTTTAGCTACCTGATGATAGACTGTGCATCCTGAGTTCAGTGTACCAGGTATCTGCAGGTAAAAGAAAATCAGAGTTACATACACCATTTGATAGAAGGAATAGTCGTTTATTCCACATGGTGAGACGAACAAAGTACAACATTGTAATATTTAACTCTACAGCTGTAGATGAATTTAGGAACAATTTTAAGCGGTATTGGCTCGTACATACGCGTGTGTACGAGCTGTACCGTGAATGGAAGCATACCAACATCTGTTTCACCCAGGTCGCTACCTGTCTGCTTCCTTCAGATGAAACTGACCAGTGTCAATATCTATTACGTGTAAGTTTTGAGATGAATTTCATTAGGTGATTATGAATTATTTTATTAGGCTTTCGAATCGTTCTAAATAACGTACAATAAGCTCCTAATAAAGACCATTTTGGTTACTCCCAATATGAACAAACAAATATTGTTAGCAAAATAAAAACATGCTTTGCTTAGGTATTTCAAAGCATAACTATTATATTCGTCCAAATAAGGACTTTGATTTTTAATCATCTGTCACACATAATACTTTTATTGTTGTATAGCTTTGTTCTTACCAACGATGACATTTGGCTATAAAGCCTTATGTATTTAGGCCGCCTATTTTGAATATTAATCCCTACATTTATGAACAAGAAAGGTGCTGAAATAAAAGATCTTAAGTTGCTGCCCTTACTACGCACAGTGCAGTCTCTAGGCCACAAAATGGGAGGGATGGGGGAGGACGAGTGCAGGACCAAACTGGGAGGGACGACTAGAGTGTGAGTTTGTTTCAGCTGATAGTATGGTGGGGAAACCGTGATGAACAGTCATGAATACCTGGACTGTTAGGCAAACAGATGATATACAGAGGACGACATGATGGGCCAACATGACTGACTAGATTATTAAACAAGCATGATATGCCTAAGAAATGGTAGGCCGAAGTGATTGATTTGACTCTAGGGCGAACATAAGGTGTTCCATAATAGATGTTTTGAACAGATCTCGCTTCCTGCACTATAATGTGAACAGATGGTATGCTGGAAAAGAAGCCTTCTCTCTGTGACCACTTTAACCAACGTCATCCTTTAGATCCTGGATGAACGCCTGGAGTTTTATAGTGCAATACCAGTAATAAACTCTTCCCACGTTGTCCATGAATTTTTTTTTTCACAGAAGGCAAGTAATCCATGAGCCATTCATGCCTAGTTTTTGGTAGTACCTCGCACGTCAGCGAAAAACAAATAAATCCTTCATTCCTTCTTTCCACATTCCGGTGGGTATATAATGACTTTATTCGCATAAATATACCTCATTAACAGTTTATTACAAAATCATACGAATGTTATCTCTGTCCAGCTTGGTCATGAGTGGTCGACTGGGAGCAGAAAGTAATGTCTATTAGCAGTGTCCCTTCCCCCTCTGAGCTAACCTCGTCCAGTGATAACAAAACTTCCCTTCAATCTCCACCACTAGCCGAAAGCTCTGCAATTCCTGACGAGTCGGAATAAAACAAAACGAAACTTTCTAAAAGTTACGAAGGTAATTCAAAAACGGAACGGCAATTTGCTGATATTCATTGACCAGGCCGTTGGCAGTGAGCCTTCGCATGACGGGGAATGAAAAAAGTTTAGGTGTGACTTCTGGACCCTAACTCCGCTTTTGCGGAAAACAAAGAACGGGAGACGGGGGAGAAGGTGGAGGTGTGATGAAGACGAGGGTAGGGAAGGAAGGGAGGAGCGGATCCTTTCTCGGGCCTTGATGAGGAATGTAGGTCATTTTGTATTGCTTCTTCATCAACAGTTGTCCAAAACTATTAGAAATATTCAAAAGAAGCAAGTGATCACAAACTAGTGTACTTTCGATGAATGTTAAGTGGAAATGAAAGAAAAAATCTAAATTCAAAGGATTAGAGAAAATAAATGCACTAAAAAGATCTTTGAGGGGCACTATTTTTATGAATAATATTTAATATACTTTGGTTCCAAGCACATAAGTATGTTTGCTGACCGCATCATTTAATTGGTTTGAGGTCACTTGAGCCAGATATCTCATTGAGAGGATTGAAACTGAGTTCGTTTATCGCATGCTTCATTGCGAGGTTTCGAAGGTACGTGTTATAAACGACAAAAATTGGGTCATATTGAGTTTGATTTTCGATTTCCCTGCATGTAGAATGCCCGTTTTTCATCACGTATCCACATTTAGCTATTTCTTTTAGACCTAGAGGAAACAGCTTTATGTACATGCATTCTTAATAGTATGCAATCTCCATACAATAATATCGGAAACAAAGCTCAAAGATACCCTTTTTCTGGTGTCTATGGTACGCTGTTAGATGCTGTATTAAATAATTGTACTTAATCTAGGGAAATATTCCCTGTGAATAATTTATCGGAGAATTTAATCTCTAAAATTAGGAAATCCTCTTCAAGTAAGCGTTTCGGTCCCGGGGCTCAAGGTTCGGCAAACCTGAACCCCTAGAACCCCAAGACTTCGATGAACTCTCGGCGTATATTGAATGTTATTGGAAAGTTTGTTATTGGTAGTGACACCAGGCAACGATGGGTGACATAGTGGAGTTTAGATGTGTGAAGCATAAGACCATGAAATTTACCTCATCTTCGAATCATTCATAAGCCCAGGAACGCCATTCTGTTATTCCTTCTTTCCTGCATCTCAATCCCGTGCCCTCGCGGTTATGCTATCATTCTTCATTCGACTGATTACAAGACAACCCTCCAACAATCCTCCACCAGAGGGAGGATGTGATGATGTTCCAACATCATCACAGTATTTGCCGTCCAGAGTTCATCGTCTCAACCATGATGACCCAGCGCACTTAGTCCTGACTTAAACACACGGGAAGAATGCATTTAAGTAGACTCGCTTAGATGTTGATGCAAGATCCGAGAGTCAGTGTGCTTTCACGTCAATACGAGATCTGCCACTGCATTCAAAAAGATTACATTTTGCGAGTAGAAAGACAAGGCAGGAAATTGCCCTGCGGAGTATTGGGGGACCGCAGGCTGAGGAAGTGGTAATTAGAGGATGGCTCGGGATCACGTATCAGCAGTTGAATTTCGGTCCGCTGTCATGCTGGATAAGAACGAGTAGTGGACAGTGTTCCAGATGAAATATATTTATAGGAAAATTGACAGAAATGTTAGGTGAGGAGCTGTATCAATTCAGTAAAATTTATTGTACGCCACCGGAAGTCAAACTGGCGGTTGCGCAGAAGTGAAGGGCCTATGAGGAGTGTTTGCAGGCGAAGTCGGTGGTGGCCAGTGACAACTAGTGAGATAATCGAAAAGAGGTGAAGCGGGTGGGTGGGGATGAAGTCTAAGATGGATGCTGATGTCAGGTGCCAGAATATTGTGAAAAAAGTGTTCTGGAAAGAGATGGAGAGGGTGAGAAAGGGAGACACCGGGAATTAGTATAGGTGGTGTGGTTCCTGGCGAGTTCAACATTTAATCCGGTAGGAAATTTAAAATGCTCATATGTCAAACTCAAGTTGTGGTGTCCATACGGATATT
Organism: Gammarus roeselii; assembly: GCA_016164225.1. Lineage (NCBI taxonomy): Eukaryota > Metazoa > Arthropoda > Malacostraca > Amphipoda > Gammaridae > Gammarus > Gammarus roeselii. The sequence goes on along the minus strand of SDVV010000011.1, from coordinate 40,729 downwards.
AGTGATGATGTCCACGTCCGTGGTTATTTATGCACCTGAAAGCCTGCACATATTTACAAAGCGTCGTATAGTGTTTGAAAAAAGAGGTCTAACCACACGTCCATCCCTACACCAAAGATATGTGTGCTATTTAAGTTAGACTCAAATGAAATCCAAACGGGTAAAATTATATACGAAGAGTATTTTATATTTTAAAAATGATTCGAAATTAGTGACATTAAACCCAAAACATCACTCAGGGTTCTTGATTTATTAAGATGACCGTCATATTGTCATTCTGAGAACAAACCTACCGAATCAGGGAAGGACTGATGTGAATGAGCTTAGAGTTAACTCATTGAAACAATTTACATCATGCCTAGTCAAAACTTGGCCTCGTTTTGCACGTCTCATGATCAAACCACTGATCATTATCATAAGTCCTTCTTCGATGATGAAGATATGTTCTCTCTAATACCTAAAGTACGGTAACTGCATTATACTGTTTCATAATACAGTTCTAGCATAAGACGTGTTAGTTCAATCTAAACAGTGCAATATGCACGAAAGCTATTGTCCGAACTTTTGATACGTGGAGTTGCTGAGTGGGTAGCGTTTTGGACTAGCATTCATGCAACATGCGGGCGAGTCTAGGCCCCTGACTATAAAAGTTGTACTAACGATGAAATTTTCCTCTCATTCATTGTCTCATTCATTGATGTTAGAGTGAAGCTATTTTCTCTTAGAATGGTATGAAATCACGATAAAAACTCTTTATTAATTTTCCAGAAGTTTATGGTCAAGTCATTTTGAGTTAACCAAGTTAATATAATTAAAGATGGACTTTTTCATGTATCTTATTATGAATTGGAACTTAATTTTGTATTTTTATTGTAACAATAGAAACCAAAAGAAGAACGCGTGCGCACAAACGTGAGCCTCTTCAGAGTCCTGAGCTCATCTTTAAAAAGAAGACAATACCAACTGAACACTGAAATTTTTCTAACAATTGGAAGAAAAATATGAAATAGGACCAACGGGTAAAGACAGAAACAAAGACATAATAAATTTTATGCTTGAAAAAGGAAAGGCAAAATTTGATCTCATTGCCAATACTCTTCCAATCTAATTTGTAATGAGTTTAATTCAACTCGTTCACGCTAAATATTACCGTTATTCTTTTTTTTTCGTCAGCCCTCTTCTCCGTATTCTGGAAAGTGTGTAATCTAGGCCTCTCTTGATTCTCATGGGTTAGAGTCCTAGATCATCACAGCGGAGAATGGAGTAAAGGCCAAAATAATGGTCAGGCAGAGAGAATATACCAATAATACCGTTGGGAGACTTATGTAAATGAAAGTGAATTCATCATTGGAAAAGCTATAAGCGAAATCTTGAATCACAACTTTTGTTGTGCTGGATGGCATAGTGGCTAGAATACTGGACTCGTATTCCTGCGACGCGGGATAGAAAAAAGGCGAGGACTGAAGTTTTTCCAACGATGAATTCACTGTTCATTTAGAATGGTCAGGCACTCGCTTACCAGAAGCCCTAAGTGTTAAGAAGAAAATCATTAAACAGTTGAAGTGGAAAAGGAATGAGAAGGTCAGTGATATCAAGGATTGATTTTGGAGAACCTTTTAGCACTTTATCGACTAATGAAAGATTTTGTTAATATTTATTTTTGAGACAAATTTTAGTCCCAACTCATGTCTCTTTTACAATGGGATGCATGTTCCCATCCGCAATAGCACCGCAACGTTGGGAAAGTAACTATCCAAGCCGTTTGTGTTGTCTCCTTTTCCACTATTTCTTAACAATTCAACTGTCATTACATGTGCTGAGTCTTCAATGATCTCAGATAAAGTGCCAGGGCAGCAACGGTACTCCCTTTTGCGCGTGGACTTGAGGGATATTATGGCTCTGTGATGCCACCGGACCTAGGTGTCGATTATGATATTTGTTCATTTGATGTTGCAGTGTGTGGCTTGTTTCAATTAAAACTAATTTTATGAAAATGTCATCTTGTATATGACATGATCATATTTAAACTGAGTGATTTAGTCTGGAAATAATTATTGTTAACTTAAATCTTCGTAATATTTTCTTTGGCATCTATATTTAACAATATGTTTTACATCGACTAGTTCAATAAAAGATCCCTGAAAACAAGTGGAGATAGTGAAGTGTCAGGAGTATTGTCCGTAGACTAATATGCGATATATCCCTGTCATGAAATCCAGCGTATGTCCCGTTACAATCTTTGCTGCCGCAGTAAGTTCGTCCATCACGAAGAGGCCAATGCCAATAATTAATCTTCAATGGTGATAACGTAGTGCCTAATTACGGGTATTTTATATTTCATATATTCAGTCCCATTATGTGGCATCCAAGCGTACACAGAGGGTTAATTGCTTGGGAGTCGCAGGAAATCATTTAAGATACAACTGGATGCAATAACTTGATTATCCAAACCTGATTGATCAAATGTAAGCAGCAACCATAACTGGGCAAGGGATTATTATAGCCTTTGCTTTGTTCTATGAGTAAACAACAGACAAATTTGATCACCTAACAGTTGCCAACTGAGATTATACCAGATTACACGGCCATGCTTAAATGGGGCAACTAGGGACTTGGTGAACTCTTGCTTGTTGAGACTGGGGACGGGCTAAACTGTAGATGAGCATGGGAACTGGATATAGAGCTTACTTTGGCTTAGTGTAAAGAGTGAAAACTGAGAAAACAATGGCTTAACTTGGTGACTAGGGACTGAGCCAACTTTAGCTTAACGTGGCGACTGTAAAATCAGTATCTATGACTTCACGTATAAACTTGGACCTAATCGAATTTTGGCTTAGCAGGCACACTGTAGGTTGAGCTTAACGTTGAGACTTGTGACGGAGCAAATATTAGCATTGCATGAAATCCACGTACTGGGACTAGGAAATGATCTTCCTGCATTTTATAACAGCGACCAGGGGCTGAGCAGAAATAGCTTATAATGCTAACGAGAACCTGGGTAAACAGTGAATTGACTTAGAAACGGAGAAATGAGTAAGCAATGACGTAGCATTGACCGACGACTGTGCCGGCATTGACTTGCACTGGAGTGAATGAAAAGTTAGCAAGCAATCACTATATCAGCACAGAAACTGTGGACTGAAGGTGGTTGATCAAACAATAACTTACCATGAAGACTGCGGACTGATCAAAGCTCATCGTGGAAACAGTAGATTAAACCAACATCAGCTCTACGTTGCGTCTACAAGCTCAGCCAAGTATTATTCAATGTCGCTTAACGTGGGGACTAATCCAATTTTGCCATCACCGTGGTGCAGCCTACCTTACGTGGTGAGTTCCCTGAGAGAGTGAATTCATCTAATTCGTTTAGAGCGCTAAGTTTCATCCACAATTGTGTCATTACTATTATGCCGATCTTCTCGTAATCCCTTTATCTCTAGTTATTTTGCATACATTAAAGCTATTTAGCAGGGTTTCATCTTTGCCATCACTTTGTTTCTATCACACGGACTTTTTTTTGATGATGCAGGGACCTCTGTCAGTATCTCGGATGTGGTGACCGCCTTCAGCCATTCATTTTCTGTTGCCAATTTGCGAACCACGAGTTTCGTTTGATCTACCTGCGGCTAGATCGGGACTTTAATGTTCAACTGCATTGGGACTCTGGCTTTCGTTGGTGGCTGCTCCTGCATCATTTCTGTGTCTGAATTTACTTTCGATGCAGGCGAGGGCTGTTTCGAGATAGGGTACTATTCTGGCACCGGACGTGAGTTTGTTGGGACAACATTTTTTGATGAATTTACATCAGTGAGCTCAGCTCCATAAGTGTGTATGCGTGCTTTGTTGATGATTCTATCATAATGATCCGAGAATGGGATTCGTGACCTTCGCATGAAGATGCTTGGAGATTTTTTAGATATTTTATCTTGCTCGTGTTATATCTTTTTGGTTTCGGTTGAGGCAGGAACCAATGACATGGATGTTAGCATGTGATTGTCCGTCGCGTCTTTTTCCCCGACTTATGTTTTTATTGGTTTAGAATATGAGGTTTCTTCCATTGAGAATATGCCTTCAATCTAGTCAATTTTCAAGTCTGGCTTACCGAGTATTTACAGTTGAACTCCCTTTTCTTGCTGATTTGATTTGAATCATCGATCGCTATAATTTCCACTGTCTTTCCTGAGTCCATTTCTTCAGGCAATACGTGAATTCAATTTTGCGGGTCGGTTTAGTTGCGGTGAAGTCAGTGGCCCAGCGTGTGGTTCTTAACCCCGCTTGGTTGCCTCCTGTTTACTACAGTTGAGTACTATGCGTCGTTTTCTTACTTCACATGATAGCCGTGAGTAGCCGCCTACCTAACGTATTGGCCCTGAGAAGCAGTCTCCCTGATTTGGTGGCCGTGAGGACTAGCCTTCATAACATGATGGATGAGAGGAGATGCCTACCTAACGTGTTAGCCGCAAGATGCAGCCTACATAACGTGGTAAATGCAAGAAATAGCCAATTAACAACGGGAGCTTGAGATACAGCCTACCTAATGGGTGACCGCGAGGAGAGGCCTTCCTGAGGAAGCATTCTACAAAGAAATTGCAACGGCTGATATTGTGTGCCATTATTTGTTCGCCGTGTAGAGCACTTACAGAAGTGGAGCCTGCATGATTTTGTTCAACAGACTTCATAAATTACAATAAAGACTACTTAATGAGTGTACTAAGTTCTAAGTCTTAAACTTCAAATTCATCAGCCGATTTTATTTGATATTCATTTGAACCAATTCTGTGATATTCGTGTGAACAGACACAAGTTACATTTATGCAGAATCTGATTGTTGTAGGATCTAATGAATGAACGCCTTCCAAGACGATCCCTAAGTAAGGTCATGCATTTACATAAATAGTTCAATAGACCTCTGCTGTCTAAGCTCACATTAAACTGCTTTACAATAACATTGTTCACACCATCAGACTGTTTCGATTACCTCACTTTATAGTACTAATATGTGCCATGGCGCTCTATTGTAAACAGGGCCGTAAAGCTTGGTAAGGGGCCCGCCACAGCCAAACAAAGGCATCTTGATAGTTTACTCCTCCACGCTATCCGTGCAACACTCTTCTCTGTGTCCCAGAATTCTGAGAAAGTAAGTTTTTTTATACCGCCTGGCACGTAATTGTTTTGATTACAAAAAACTTGGTCACTGTTTGTATTTGCTACAGACAATTGCAGCTCTCGGTACTATATGAAGGGATTAGCCCGTATCCTTCAGAATAGCCTCACAGCCTGGACCTCCTTACAATTTCCGTGACATTTTGTGATGCAAAAAGTATGTAGATTACTCCAGACAAAGATTAGCTTTCCTTATCCCAGCTAACCAATCGTTATCTCATGTCAGACTATTTGATAGATTACCACTCAAATAGTGCCATCGTTATCTCATGCACTGCTAAGCAGTAAAAATAAATAAAATGTACAACGGATCCATAAGCAGCAAAATTTTTGTGTTTTTTTCTGGCGCTTGATGCAATGATGAACTTGGTCACTCAGTCATATACTCATGCTACTAGTAACAATATGCAAGTTGCTCCACCACCGCATTTGTGGGTGCTCCCAAACACAGGGACTGCTGGCTCCCAGGACAAATGGAGTGCTCCGCCGAAGCACTCCACTAAGCTATGTCTGCTCACGAGACATAGCATAGTGTTCTCTCACAAAATTATTGGTCCAAATTACATTATTGAGCGTTTTCACATTGGAATGTTCGCTCACAAGCGAGAAATTACCAAAGCATGGAGACCAATTATGTGATTTATGAAGGGAGATTCGGACGGACGACCGTTTAATAAGGGAGATTAATGAACGAGTTCTGGGGCGGAGGAAAGGTAAATTACAAAATGTCTTTCAGAAGAAAGTTAAAGAAGCTCATCAAAACTCTTTTCTGTCTCAGCCTACTCTTTCTTCAAAAACTCTCCATCTCAGCATTCTCTTTGAAACAATGCAAATATCTCCATTGCAATCGATCGCACTCCATAGCATCCCAGAGTTCTCAAAGATTACTACCCCTCTAAAGCACTTCAAAGTCCTACTATATTTACAAAGCTTCGTAACGCTCTCAACCCTCCATCAACTCTCAGGTAAGCGATCAATGTAACCTATGATCCTTCCATAGGCCTCTTTGCGTGTACCTTGTCACGTCACGCCCATTGAGTGCTTGTGAGGCCACAGGTCGGTCACCATGCTTGGCAGCGTTCACACGGTAAACAAATTCATCGTGGTTCTGAGCAAGTGGAGCTCTAGGGTGAATGATATCGGCCTAGCAAGACTAACTACTACTCTAATTACTTGCCGGGGTGACCGGGATACTGTTCCTTACAACCTTTAGAGGGACCGTGAATCTTTTGACTTGATTTGTTCTATCAAAGGCGCATGACGCGCACCTACGATAGAGGCCCAAAATGTGTGGGTAATTAATAAAATAAGGCATATTCTGGCTTCAGTGAAAGTATCTTGTCTGCCCACATTCCACGGCGCATTCATGATATGGCGTCTCTAATCTGCGTTCTAGTCATTTGCATGAAAAACATCTAAGGGTTTTTCTCCTGAAACATCTCGCTAATTAGCACCGAAGAAGGTTTCAATCCCTTGCATAGTCATAGCTCCCCTCAACGTGTTCCTTTTAAGTTTACAATAGACCATATTTTAACTTCAGTCTTCATTGCATTTACGATTAACAAAGTTAAATAGACCGTAATCAATTGAAACTTTTTTCAAGCACTCATGTGAGCTAAAAGTAAAATAAGAAAAGGAAATAGAGAGACGATATACCAACAACATTGTTGGGAGATTTATTTAAATGATCTCATATAGTCCGTTGCCAGCATTCGAAATCGCGGTCGCTGGTATGTGCAACCAGCACACGGAGCGCTTGCCATCAAACACAATAAAAGTTGTGTTGGATTCCCGGCTATGGAATCTAGGGATTTTCGATGATGACATTGCTGATCATTCGGAGAATTAATAGCCAAAATTACTTCTCGTAAACGGGTTTGTGGTTTGAAGAGGAAAATCTTGTGAAGCTCACCAGAAGGCCATGTATGTACTGCTACAGAAGGGTTCGTTTTTTTCCACCTGTTGGTTTAGCTACCTGATGATAGACTGTGCATCCTGAGTTCAGTGTACCAGGTATCTGCAGGTAAAAGAAAATCAGAGTTACATACACCATTTGATAGAAGGAATAGTCGTTTATTTCACATGGTGAGACGAACAAAGTACAACATTGTAATATTTAACTCTAAAGCTGGAGATGAATTTAGGATTAATTTTAAGCGGTATTGGCTCGTACATACGCATGTGTACGAGCTGTACCGTGAATGGAAGCATACCAACATCTGTTTCACCCAGGCCGCTACCTGTCTGCTTCCTTCAGATGAAACTGACCAGTGTCAATATCTATTACGTGTAAGTTTTGGGATGAATTTCATTAGGTGTTTATGAATTATTTCATTAGGCTTTTAAATCGTTCTAAATAACGTACAATGAGCTCCTAATAAAGACCATTTTGGTTACTCCCAATATGAACAAACAAATATTGTTAGCAAAATAAAAACATGTTTTGCTTAGGTATTTCAAAGCATAACTATTATGTTCGTCCAAATAAGGACTTTGATTTTTAATCATCTGTCACACATAATACTTTTATTGTTGTATAGCTTTGTTCTTACCAACGATGACATTTGGCTATAAAGCCTTATGTATTTAGGCCGCCTATTTTGAATATTAATCCCTACATTTATGAACAAGAAAGGTGCTGAAATAAAAGATCTTAAGTTGCTGCCCTTACTACGCACGGTGCAGTCTCTAGGCCACAAAATGGGAGGGACGGGGGAGGACGAGTGCAGGACCAAACTGGGAGGGACGACTAGAGTGTGAGTTTGTTTCAGCTGATAGTATGGTGGGGAAACCGTGATGAACAGTCATGAATACCTGGACTGTTAGGCAAACAGATGATATACAGAGGACTACATGATGGGCCAACATGACTGACTAGATTATTAAACAAGCATGATATGCCTAAGAAATGGTGGGCCGAAGTGACTGATTTGACTCTAGGGCGAACATAAGGTGTTCCATAATAGATGTTTTGAACAGATCTCGCTTCCTGCACTATAATGTGAACAGATGGTATGCTGGAAAAGTAGCCTTCTCTCTGTGACCACTTTCACCAACGCCACCCTTAAGATCCTGAGATAAACGCCTGGAGTTTTATAGTGCAATACCAGTAATAAACTCTTTCCACGTTGTCCATGAACCTTTTTTTTTCACAGAAGGCAAGTAATCCATGAGCCATTTATGCCTAGTTTTTGGTAGTACCTCGCACGTCAGCGAAAAACAAATAAATCCTTCATTCCTTCTTTCCACATTCCGGTGGGTATATAATGGCTTTATTCGCATACATATACCTCATTAACAGTTTATTACAAAATCATACGAATGTTATCTCTGTCCAGCTTGGTCATGAGTGGTCGACTGGGAGCAGAAAGTAATGTCTATTAGCAGTGTCCCTTCCCCCTCTGAGCTAACCTCGTCCAGTGATAACAAAACTTCCCTTCAATCTCCACCACTAGCCGAAAGCTCTGCAATTCCTGACGAGTCGGAATAAAACAAAACGAAACTTTCTAAAAGTTCCGAAGGTAATTCAAAAACGGAACGGCAATTTGCTGATATTCATTGACCAGGCCGTTGGCAGTGAGCCTTCGCATGACGGGGAATGAGAAATGTTTAGGTGTGACTTCTGGACCCTAACTCCGCTTTTGCGGAAAACAAAGAACGGGAGAAGGGGGAGAAGGTGGAGGTGTGATGAAGACGAGGGTAGGGAAGGAAGGGAGGAGCGGAACCTTTCTCGGGCCTTGATGAGGAATGTAGGTCATTTTGTATTGCTTCTTCATCAACAGTTGTCCAAAACTATTAGAAATATTCAAAAGAAGCAAGTGATCACAAACTAGTGTACATTCGACGAATGTTAAGTGGAAATGACAGAAAAAAATTAAATTAAAGAATTATAGAAAATAAATGCACTAAAAAGGTCTTTGAGGGGCACTATTTTTATGAATAATATTTAATATACTTTGGTTCCAAGCACATATGTATGTTTGCTGAACGCATCATTTAATTGGTTTGAGGTCACTTGAGCCAGATACCTCATTGAGAGGATTGAAACTGAGTTCGTTTATCGCATGTTTCATTGCAAGGTTTCGAAGGTACGTGTTATAAACGACAAAAATTGGGTCATATTGAGTTTGATTTTCGATTTCCCTGCATGTAGAATGCCTGTTTTTCATCACGTATCCACATTTAGCTATTTCTTTTAGACCTAGAGAAAACAGCTTTATGTACATGCATTCTTAATAGTATGCAATCTCCATACAATAATATCGGAAACAAAGCTCAAATATACCCTTTTTCTGGTGTCTATGGTACGCTGTTAGATGCTGTATTAAATAATTGTACTTAACCTAGGGAAATATTCCCTGTGAATAATTTATCGGAGAATTGAATCTCTAAAATTAGGAAATCCTCTTCAAGTAAGCGTTCTGGTCCCGGGGCTCAAAGTTCGGCAAACCTGAACCCCTAGAACCCCAAGGGTTCGATGAACTCTCGGCGTATATTGAATGTTATTGGAAAGTTTGTTATTGGGAGTGACACTAGGCAACGATGGGTGATATAGTGGAGTTTAGATGTGTGTGGTATAAGACCATAAAACTTACCTCATCTCCGTATCATTCATAAGCCCAGGAACGCCACACTGTTATTCCTTCTTTCCTGCATCTCAATCCCGTGGCCTCGCGGTTATGCTATCATTCTTCATTCGACTGATTACAAGACAACCCTCCAACAATCCTCCACCAGAGGGCGGAAGAAATGATACTCTACATTGGTCTTTATTGTTCCAACATCATCACAGTATTTGCCGTCCAGAGTTCATCGTCTCAACCATGATGACCCAGCGCACTGAGTCCTGGCTTAAACACACGGGAAGAATGCATTTAAGTAGACTCGCTTGGATGTCGATGCAAGATCCGAGAGTCAGTGTGCTTTCACGTCAATACGAGATCTGCCACTGCATTAAAAAGATTACATTTGGCGAGTGGAAAGACAAGGCAGGAAATTGCTCTGCGGAGGATTGGGGGACCGCAGGCTGAGGAAGTGGTAATTAGAGGATGGTTCGGGATCACGTATCAGCAGTTGAATTTTTATCCGCTGTCATGCTGGATAACAACGAGTAATGGACAGAATACCAGATGAAATATATTTATAGAAAAATTGACAGAAATGTTAGGCGAAGAGCTGTATCAATTCAGTAAAATTTATTGTACGCCTCCGAAAGTCAAACTGGCGGTTGCGCAGAAGTGAAGGGCCTATGAGGAGTGTTTGCAAGCGAAGTCGGTGGTGGCCAGTGACAACTAGAGAGATAATCGAAAAGAGGTGAAGCGGGTGGGTGGGGATGAAGTCTAAGATGGATGCTGATGTCAGGTGCCAGAATATTGAGAAAAAAAGTGTTCTGGAAAGAGATGGAGAGAGTGAGAAAGGGGGACACCGGGAATTAGTATAGGTGGTGCATTTCTTGTGGTTCCTGGCGAGTTCAACATTTGATCCGGTAGGAAATTTAAAATGCTCATATGTCAAACTCAAGTTGTGGTGTCCATACGGATTTTAGCGATGATGTCCACGTCCGTGGTTATTTATACACCTGAAAGCCTGCACATATTTACGAAGCGTCGTATAGTGTTTGAAACCAGCGGTCTAACCACAAGTCAATTCCTACACCAAAGATATGTGTGCTATTTAAGTTAGACTTAAATGATATCCAACATGTAAAATTATATACGAAGAGTATATTATATTTTAAAAATAATTCGAAATTAGTGACATTAAACACAAAACATCACTCAGGGTTCTTGAGTTATTACGATGACCATCATATTGTCATGCTGAGAACAAACCTACCGTATCAGGGAAGGACTGATGTGAATGAGCTTAGAGTTACTCATTGAAACAATTTACATCATGCCTTGTCAAAACTTGGCCTCGTTTTACACGTCTCATAATCAAACCACTGATCATTAATATTAGTCCTTCTTCGATGATGAAGATATGTTCTCTCTAATACCTAAAGTACGGTAACTGCAATATACTGTATCATAATACAGTTCTAGCATAAGACGTGTTAGTTCAATCTAAACAGTGCAATATGCACGAAAGCTATTGTCCGAACTTTTGATACGGGGAGTTGCTGAGTGGGTAGCGTTTTGGACTAGCATTCATGCAACATGCGGGCGAGTCTAGGCCCCTGACTATGAAAGTTGTACTAACGATGAAATTTTCCTCTCATTCATTGTCTCCTTCATTGATGTTAGAGTGAAGCTATTTGCTCTTAGAATGTTACGAAATCACGATAAAAACTCGTTATTAATTTTCCAGAAGTTAATGGTCAAGTCATTTTGAATTAACCAAGTTAATATAATTAAAGAGGGACTTTTTCATGTATTTTATTATGAATTGGAACTTAATTTTGTGTTTTTATTGTTACAATAGAAACCAAAAGAAGAACGCGTGCGCACAAACGTGAGCCTCTTCAGAGTCCTGAGCTCATCTTTAAAAAGAAGACAATACCAACTGAACACTGAAAAATTTCTAACAATTGGAAGAAAAAATATGAAATAGGACCAACGGGTAAAGACGGAAACAAAGACATAATAAATTTTATGCTTGAAAAGGGATAGGCAAAATTTGATCTCATTGTCAATACTCCTCCAATCTAATTTGTAATGAGTTCAACTCAATTCTTTCAAGCTAAATATTACCGTTATTTTTTTTTTCCGTCAGCCCTCTTCTCAGTATTCCAGAAAGTGTGTAATCTAGGCCTCTCTTGATTCTCATGGGTTAGAGTCCTAGATCATCACAGCGGAGAATGGAGTAAAGGTCAAAATAATGGTCAGGCAGAGAATATACCAATAATACCGTTGGGAGACTTATGTAAATGAAAGTGAATTCATAATTGGAAAAGCTATAAGCGAAATCTTGAATCACAATTTTTGTTGTGCTGGATGGCATAGTGGCTAGAATACTGGACTCGTATTCCTGCGACGCGGGATAGAAACTTGGCGAGGACTGAAGTTTTTCCAACGATGAATTCACTGGTCATTTCGAATGGTCAGGCACTCGCTTACCAGAAGCCCTAAATGTTAAGAAGAAAATCCTAAAACAGTTGAAGTGGAAAAGGAATGAGAAGGTCAGTGATATCAAGGATTGAGTTTGGAGAACCTTTTGGCACTTTATCGACTAATGAAAGATCTTGTTAACATTTATTTTTGAGACAAATTTTAGTCTCAACTCATGTCTCTTTTACAATGGAATGCATGTTCCCATCCGCAATAGCACCGCAACGTTGAGAAAGTAAATATCCAAGCCGTTTGTGTTGTCTCCTTTTCCACTATTTCTTAACAATTCAAATGTCATTACATGTACTGAGTCTTTAATGATCTCAGATAAAGTGCCAGGGCTGCAACGGTACTCCCTTTCGCGCGTGGACTTGAGGGAAATTTTGGCTCTGTGATGCCACCGGACCTAGGGGTCGATTATGATATTTGTTCATGTGATGTTGCAGTATGTGGCTTGTTTCAATTAATACTAATTTCATGAAAATGTCATCTTCTATATGACTTGATCATATTTAAACTGAGTGATTTAGCCTGGAAATAATTATTGTTAACTTAAATCTGCGTAATATTTTCTTTGGCATCTATATTTAACGATATGTTTTACATCGACTAGTTCAATAAAGGATCCCTGAAAACAAGTGGAGATAGTGAAGTGTCAGGAGCATTATCCGTAGACTAATATGCGGCATATTCCTGTCATGAAATCCAGCTTATGTCCCGTAACAATCTTTGCTGCCGCAGTAAGTTCGTCCATCACGAAGAGGCCAATGCCAATAATTAATCTCCAATGGTGATAACGTAGTGCCTAATTACGGGTATTTTATATTTCAGATATTCAGTCCCATTATGCGGCATCCAAGCGTACACGGAGGGTTAATAGCTTGGGAGTCGCAGGAAATCATTTAAGATACAACTGGATGCAATAACTTGATTATCCAAACCTTATTGATCAAATGTAAGCAGCAACCATAACTGGGCATGGGATTATTATAGCCTTTGCTCTGTTCTATGAGTAAACAACAGACAAATTTGATCACCTAACAGTTGCCAGCTGAGATTATACCAGATTACACGGCCATGCTTAAATGAGGCAACTGGGGACTTAGTGAACTCTTGCTTGTTGAGACTGGGGACGGGCTAAACTGTAGATGAGCATGGGAACTGGATATAGAGCTTACTTTGGCTTAGTGTAAAGAGTGAAAACTGAGAAAACAATGACTTAACTTGGTGACAAGGGACTGAGCCAACTATAGCTTAACGTGGATACTGTAAAATCAGTATCTATGACTTAACGTATAAACTTGGACCTAATCGAATTTTGGCTTAGCAGGCACACTGTAGGTTGAGCTTAACGTTGAGACTGGTGACGGAGCAAATATTAGCATAGCATGAAATCCACGTACTGGGACTAGGAAATGATCTTCCTGTATTTTATAACAGAGACCAGAGGATGAGCATAAATAGCTTATAATGGTAACGAGAACCTGGGTAAACAGTGAATTGACTTAGAAACGGAGAAATAAGTAAGCAATGACGTAGCATTGACCAACGACTGTGCCGGCAATGACTTGCACTGGAGTGAATGAAAAGTTAGCAAGCAATCACTATATCAGCACAGAAACTGTGGACTGAAGGTGGTTGATCAAACAATAACTTACCATGAAGACTGCGGACTGATCAAAGCTCATCGTGGAAACAGTAGATTAAACCAACATCAGCTCTACGTTGCGTCTACAAGCTAAGCCAAGTATTGTTCAATTGGGCTTAACGTGGGTACTAATCCAATTTTGCCATCGCCGTGGTGCAGCCTACCGTACGGGGTGAGTTCCCTGAGAGAGTGAATTCATCTAAATAGTTTAGAGCACTAAATTTCATCCACAATTATGTGATTACTATTATGCCGATCTTCTCGTAATCGCTCTATCTCTAGTTATTTTGCATACATTACGGCTATTTAGCAGGGTTTCATCTTTGTCATCACTTTGTTTCTATCACACGGACTTTTTTTGGTGATGCAGGGACCTCTGTCAGTATCTCGGATGTGGTGACCGCCTTCAGCCCTTCAGTTTCTGTTGCCAATTTGAGAACCACGAGTTTCGTTTGATCTGCCTGCGGCTAGATCGGGACTTTAATGTTCAACTGCATTGGGACTCTGGCTTACGTTGGTGGCTGCTCCTGCATCATTTCTGTGTCTGAATTTACTTTCGATGCAGGCAAGGGCTGTTTCGATATAGGGTACTATTCTGGCACCGGACGTGAGTTTGTTGGAACAATATTTTTTGATGAATTTACATTAGTGAGCTCAGCTCCATAAGTGTATGCGTGCTTTGTTGATGATTCTATTATAATGATCCGAGAATGGGATTCGTGAACTTCGCTTGAAGATGCGTGGAGATTGCTTAGATATTTCATCTCGCTCGTGTTACATCAATTTGGTTTGGGTTGAGGCAGGAACCAATGACATGGATGTTAGCATGTGATTGTCCGTCGCGTCTTTTTCACCGACTTATGTTATTATTGGTTTAGAACATGAGGTTTCTTCTTGAGAATATGAATTCAATTTTGCGGGCCGGTCCGGTTGCGGTGAAGTCAGTGGCCCAGCGTGTGGTTCTTAACCCCGCTTGGCTGCCTCCTGTTTACTACAGTTGAGTACTATGCGTCGTTTCCTTACTTCACATGATAGCCGCGAGGAGTCACCTACCTAACGTGGTGGCTCGAGAGAAGCAGTCTACCTAATTTGGTGGCCGCGAGGACCAGCCTTCATGACGTGATGGCCGAGAGGAGATGTCTACCTAACGTGGTAGCCGCAAAATGCAGCTTACCTAACGTGGTGAATGCAAGAAGTAGCCTACCTAACAACGTGAGCTTGAGATACTGCCTACCTAATGGGTGACCGCGAGGAGAGGCCTACCTGAGGAAGCATTCTACAAAGAAATTGCATCGGCTGATATTGTGTGCCATTATTTGTTCGCCGTGTAGAGCACTTACAGAAGTGGAGTCTGCATGTAATTGTTGAATGGAATTCATAAATTACAATAAAGACTACTCCGTGAGTGTACTAAGTTCTAAGTCTTACACTTCAAATTCATCAGCCGATTTTATTTGATATTCATTTTGAACCAATTCTGTGATATTCGTGTGAACAGACACAAGTTACATTTATGCAGAATTCTGATTGTTGAAGGATCTAATGAATGAACGCCTTCCACGACGATCCCTAAGTAAGGTCAGGCATTTACATAAATAGTTCAATTGTCCTCTGCTGTTTAAGCTCCCATTAAACTGCTTTACAATAACATTGTTCACAACATCAGACTGTTTCTATTACCTCACATTATAGTACTAATATGTGCCGTGGCGCTCTATTGTAAACAGGGCCGTAAAGCTTGGTAAGGGACCCGCCACAGCCAAACAAAGGCGTCTTGATAGTTTACTCCTCCACGCTATCCGTGCAACACTCTTCTCTGTGTCCCAGAACTCTTAGAAAGTAAGTTTTTTTATACCGCCTGGCACGTAATTGTTTTGATTACAAAAAACTTGGTCACTGTTTATATTTGCTACAGACAATTGCAGCTCTCGGTACTAGATAAAGGAAATAGCCGTATCCTTCAGAATAGCCTCACAGTCTGGACCTCCTTACAATTGCCGTGACATTTTGTGATGCAGAAAGTCTGTAGATTACTCCAGACAGAGATTAGCTTTCCTTATTTCAGCTAACCAATCGTTATCTCATGTCAGGCTGTTTGGTAGATAACCACACAGAAAGTGCCATCGTTATCTCATGCACTGCTAAGCAGGAAAAATAAATAAAATGTATAACGGATCCATAAGCAGCAAAAATTTTGTGATTTTTCTGGCCCTTGATGCAATGATGAACTTGGACACTCAGCCATGTACTCATGCCACTAGTAACAATATGCAAGTTTTTCCACCACCGCATTTGTGGGCGCTCCCAAACACAAGGACTGCTGGCTCCCAGAACAAATGGAGTGCTCCGCCGAAGCACTCCACTAAGCTATGGCTGCTCACAAGACATAGCTTAGTGTCCTCTCACAAAATTATTTGTTCAAATTATATTATTGAGCGTTTTCACACTGGAATGTCCGCTCACAAGACAATGCCCGGAAAAAAAATGCATATATAGATGGGCTTGTTGCATAAAGTAATTTTCTTCCTACACCTCAATAAATGATTTGCATTTTATTTCGAATGATGAGTGTTCTTACACAAAATTGTCTTCCCACATGATTTGCTGTGTATTACTTCAATAAAGTAACAAGAAACCAGGTAATGCTAGAATTTGCGTCATGTCTTCCATTTAAAACCATGTATATTCTAGAGTTTTTGAGCTCCTGGTGTTATTGTAACATTCTTCAATCACTCAGCTTCCAACATTTTGAAAAAAATAATGTTTCCTGTCGGGAGAAGATTAATAACCTTAAAAATTAGAGACAATCGGTATTTCTCTTAGTAGGCTCATAGCGGGAGATGGTTGCCATAGAAACAGCTTCGTGTTGTGGCGGCAGGTTGAGCGGAGGGGGGAGTTGTTTGAGAGGAGGGGTTGAGGGGAGAGCAGAGGCGGCTGAGGAATGAGACGAAGCTGGTACTGAAATGAGCAGGTAAAAGAAATGGGGAAGAAGATCACGAAGGATGCTCCGATGAAGGAAAAAGGAAGCGACAAAAAGATAATAGCGAGATGTGAAGAGAAAGATGGCTTATGAAAATAGCATGCAAATAAAAAAAGGGAAGCAGCTGAAGAGACTTCGTCTATGATTTTATATTATCAAAAAATTCAAATGTTTTTTTTTGCAATTCTTCTGAAATCAAGAGAAATTTATTTCATACATTTCTGCAAGACGCTTCGTCCAGATACAATATAATAATAAAAATGTAAATTTGATTCAAATCCCTGTGTAGAAAGTATTATCTGTTCTTCCGTTATAGATTTAGCTAAAACTAATTGCATGGGAAAGGAGTGGAAAGGGGAAATGTGCGAAATCCTGACGGGCGAAAATAGGAGCTGAAAATAATAGTTCTGGAAGGAAAGAATTTGTCAGTATAAATTCACATTAAAAAATAGCAAGTGAATTGAGAAGATGAGTTTGAGAAGATGAGTTTGAGGTACGGTACGAGTTTTGGAAACGAGTCAGAATAGGTAGTTACGAAGAAACATTAGATAGGTAGATGTTTAGGATCATAGTGACAGGTTTTAAAGGGAACGCATGAGGAAGTCTCAAAAGGGAGGTTAGGAAAGGAGTTTTGTAAGAAAGAACAGAAAAGGAGTTCAGAAAGTAAGTTTAAAGCGGGGGTATGAGAAAGGAATGAAAAAGATCGAACTTTGGAAGAAAGTGTACAAATAAAAATTATACAGGTTTCTAGGATAACAGCTTATGAATTGATTTTGGAATGGAATAGAGATAATGAAGGATGATTCGGAATGGAAGTTTAGGAAGGAAATCAAAGAAGAGGGCTGTGCTGAGCGATTTTTAGTTGGAAATTACCAAAACATGGACGAGTTCTGGGGCGTAGGGAAGGTAGATTTAGAAATGTCTCTCAGAAGAGAGTTAAAGAAGCTCTTCAAAACTTTTTTCTGTCTCAGTCAACTCATTTTTCAAAAACTCTCCATCCCAGCATTCTTTTTGAAACGTTGCAAATATCTCCATTGCAATCGATCGCACTCCATAGCATCCCAGAGCTCTCAAAGATTAGTACCCCTCTAAAGCACTTCAAAGTCCTACTATATTTACAAAGCTTCGTAACGCTCTCAACCCTCCACCAACTCTCAGGTAAGCGATCAATGTAACCTATGAGCCTTCCATAGGCCTCTTTGCGTGTACCTTGTCACGTCACGCCCATTGCGTGCTTGTGAGGCCACAGGTCAATCACCATGCTTGGCCGCGTTCACACGGTAAACAAATTCATCGTGGTTCTGAGCAAGTGGAGCTCTAGGGTGAATGATAGCGGCCTAGCAAGACTAATAATACTCTAATTACTTGCCGGGGTGACGGGGCTACTGTTCCTTACAACCTTTAAAGGGACCGTGAATCTTTTGACTTGATTTGTTCTATCAAAGGCGCATGACACGCACCTACGATAGAGGCCCAAAATGTGTGGAGAATGAATAAAATAAGGCTCATTCTGGCTTCAGTGGAAGTATCTTGTATGCACACATTCCACGGCGCATTCATGATATGGCGTCTCTAATCTGTGTTCTAGCCATTTGCATGGAAAACATCTAAGGGTTTTTCTCCTGAAACATCTCGCTAGTTTGCACCGAAGAAGGTTTCAATCCTTTGCATAGTCATAGCTCCCAACAACGTGTTCCTTTTGAGTTTAGAATATACCATATTTAACTTTAGTCTTCATTGTATTCATGATCAACAGAGTTAAATAGACCGTAATCAATTGAAACTTTTTTCAAGCACTCATGTGAGCTAAAAGTAAAATAAGAAAAAAAAATAGAGAGACGATATACCAACAACATTGTTGGCAGACCTATTTAAATGATCTCGTATAATCCGTTGCAATGAATCGAACTCGCGGTCGCTGGTATGCGCGACCAGTACGCGGAGCGCTCGCTATCAAACACAATAAAAGTTGTGTTGGATTCCTGGCTATGAACTCTAGGGTTTTTCGATGATGACATTACTGATCATTCAGAAAATTAAAAGTAAAATTACTTCTCGTAAACGGATTTGTGGTTTGAAGAGGAAAATCTTGTGAAGCTCACCAGAAGGCCATGTATTTACTGCTACAGAAGGATTCGTTTTTTCCCACCTGTTGGTTTAGCTACCTGATGATAGACTGTGCATCCTGAGTTCAGTGTACCAAGTATCTGCAGGTTAAAGAAAATCAAAGATACATGCACCATTTGATAGAAGGAATAGTCGTTCGTTCCACATGGTGAGACGAACAAAGTACAGCATTGTAAAAACTTAACTCTAAAACTGAAGATGACTTTAATAAGAATTTTCAGCGGTATTGGCTCGTACATACGCGTGTGTACGAGCTGTACCATGAATGGAGGTATACCAACGTCTGTTTCACCCAGGCCGCTACCTGTTGGGATGGTTTTCATTAGGTGTTTATGAATTATTTTATCAGGCTTTCGAATCGTTCTAAATAACGTACAATAAGCTCCTAATAAAGAACATTTTGGTAACTCCCAATATGCACAAACAAATATTAGTTGCAAAATAAAAAGATGCTTTCCTTAGGTATTTCAAAACATAACTATTATATTCGTCCAAATAAGGACTTTGATTTTTAATCATCTGTCACACAAAATACTTTTATTGTTGTATAGCTTTTGTTCTTACAAACGATGACATTTGGCTATAAAACCTGATGTTTTTAGACCGCCCATGTTGAATATTAATCCCTACATTTATGAACAAGAAAGGTGCTGAAATACAAGATCCTACGTTGCTGCCCTTACTACGCACGGTGCAGTCTCTCGACCACAAAGGGGGAGGGACGGGGGGACGAGTGGAGGACTGAAGTGGGAGGGACGACTAGAGTGTGAGTTTGTTTCAGCTGATAGTATGGTGGGAAAAACTTGATGAAGAGTCATGGATGACTGGACTGTTAGGCAAACAGATGATATACAGGGGACGACATGACTGACTAGATTATTAAACAAGCATGATATGCCTACGAAATGGTGGGCCGAAGTGACTGATTTGACTTTAGGGCGAACATAAGGTGTTCAATAACGGATGTTTTGGACAGACATTGCTTCCTGCACTATAATGTGAACAGATGATATGCTGGAAATGGAGCCTTCTCTCTTTGACCACTTTCACCAACGCCACCGGTGGGTATATAATTGCTTTATTCGCAAAAATATAAATCATTAACAGTTTATTATAAATCATACGAATGTTATCTCTGTCCAGATTGGTCATGAGTGGTCGGCTGGAAGCAGAAAGTATCGTTTATTAGCAGACTCCCTGCCCCCTCTGAGCTAACCTCGTCCAGTAATAACAAAACTTTCCTCCAATCTCCACCACTCTCCGAAAGCTCTGCAATTCCTGACGAGTCGGAATAAAACAAAGCGAAACTTTCTAAAAGTTGCAAAGGTAATTCAAAAACGGAACGGCAATTTGCTGATATTCATTGGCAAGGTTGTTGGCTGTGAACCTTCGCATGGCGGGGAATGAGAAAAGTTTAGGTGTGACTTCTGGACCCTCACTCCGCTTTTGCGGAAAACAGAGAACGGGAGAGGAGGGAGAAGGTGGAGGTGTGATGAAGAAGAGGGTAGGGAAGGAAGGGAGGAGCGAAACCTTCCTCGGGCCTTGATGAGGAATGTAGGTCATTTTGTATTCCTTCTTCATCATCAGTTGTCCAAGACTTTGAGAAATATTCAAAAGAAGCAAGTGATCACAAACTAGTGTACTTTCGACGAATGTTGAGTGAAAATGAAAGAAAAAATCAAAATGCAAACAATAAGAGAAAATAAATGCACTAGAAAGACTTCGAGGGGCATTCTTTTTATGAATCATTGTTAGTATACTTTGGTTCCAACCTCAATCGATACGTTCAGAGCGTATGTTTGCTGAACGCATCATTTAATTGGTTTGAAGGCACTTGAGCTAGATACCTCATTGAGAGGATTGAAACTGAGTTCGTTTATCGCATGCTTCATTGCGAGATTTTGAAGGTACGTGTTATATACGACAGAAATAGGGTCATATTGAGTTGGATTTTCGATACCCCTGCATGTAGAATGCCTGTTTTTTCACTACGTATTCACATTTAGCTATTTCTTCTAGGCCTAGAGGAAACAGTTTTATGTACATGCATTCTTTATAGCATGCAATCTCCATACAATAATATCGGAAACAAAACTCTAAAATACCCTTTTTCTGGTGTCTATGGTACGCTGTTAGATGCTGTATTAAATAATTGTTCTCAATCTAAGGAAATAATTCCTGCGCATAATTTATCGGCGAGTTGAATCTCAAAAATTAGGAAATACTCTTCAAGTAAGCGTTCTGGTCCCGGGGCTCAGGGTTCGGCAAACCTGAACTCCAAGAACCCCAAGGGTTCGATGAACTTTCGGCTTGTGTTGAATGTTATTGGAAAGGTTGTTATTGGTAGTGACACTAGGCAACCATGGGTGAAATAGTGGAGTTTAGATGCGTGAGGTATAAGACCATGAAATTTATCTCATATCCGTGTCATTCATAAGCCCAGGAATGCCACACGGTTCATTCTTCTTTCCTGCATCTCAATCCCGTGCCCGCGCGGCTATGCTATCATTCTTCATTCGACTGATTACAAGACAACCCTCCAACAATCCTCCACCAGAGGGCGGAAGAAATTATACTCTACATTGGTCTTTATTGTTCCAACATCATCACAGTATTTGCCGTCCAGAGTTCGTCGTCTCAACCATGATGACCCAGCGCACTGAGTCACTGGCTTAAACACACGGGAAGAATGTATTCAAGTAGACTCGCTTAGACCCGATGCAAGATCCGAGAGTCGGTGCTCTTTCACGTCAATACGAGATCTGCCACTGCATTTAAAAGATTGCATTTTGCGAGTAAAAAAACTAGGCAGGAAATAGCCCTGCGGAGGATTGGGGACCGCGGGCTGAGGAAGGGGTAATTATAGGATGGCTCGGGATCACGTAACAGCTGTTGAATTCTGGTCCGCTGTCATGTTGGATAAGAACGAGTAGTGAACAGTGTTCAAGATGAAATATATTTTTAGGAAAATTTACAAAAATGTTTTGTGAGGAGCTGTATCAATTCAGTAAAATTTATTGTACGCCACCGAAAGTCAAACTGGCAGTTGCGCAGAAGTGAAGGGCCTTTGAGGAGTGTTTGCAAGCGAAGTCAGTGGTGGCCAGCGACAACTAGAGAGATAATCGAAAAGAGGTTAAGCGGGTGGGTGTTGATGAGTTCTAAGATGGATGCTGATGTCAGGTACCAGAATATTGAGAAGAAATATCCTGGAAAGAGATGGAGAGGGTGAGAAAGGGGAGACCTGATGAGCAGTATAGGTGGTGCATTTCTTGTGGTTCCCTGCAAGTTCAACATTTAATCCGGTAGGAAATTTAAAATGCTCATCAGTCGAGCTCAAGTTGTGGTGTTCATACGGATATTAGTGATGATGTCCACGTCCGTGGTTATTTATACGCCTGAAAGCCTGCACATATTTACGAAGCGTCGCATTGTGTTTGAAACTGGCGGTCTAACCACACGTCCATCCCTACACCAAAGATATGTGTGCTGTTTAAGTTAGATTCAAACGAAATCCAAACGAGTAAAATTATATACGAAGAGTATAATATGTTTCAAAATAATTCGAAATTAGTGACATTATATACAAAACCTGACTCAGGGTTCTTGAGTTATTAGGATGACCGTCATATTGTCATGGAGAGAACAAACCTACCGTATCGGGGAAAACTGATGGGAATGAGTTTAGAGTAACTCATTGAAACAATTTACATCATGCCTAGTAAAAACTTGGCCTCGTTTTGCACGTCTCATGACCAAACCACTGATCATTAATATTTGTTCTCCTGCGATGATATAGATATGATCTCTCTAATACTTAAGGTGCGGTAACTGCCTTATACTGTATCATAATACAGTTCTAGCATAGGACGCGTTAGTTCAATCTAAACAGTGCAATATGCACGAAAGCTATAGTCCGAACTTTTGATACGTGGAATAGCTAAGTGGGTAGCGTTTCGGACTAGCATACAAGCAACATACGGTTGAGTCTTGGCCCCTGACTATAAAAGTGTTTCTAACGATGAAATTTGCCACTCATTAATTGTATCGTTCATTGATGTTAGAGTGAAGCTATTTGCCGTAAAATGGTATGAAATTACGATAAAAACTCGTTATTAATTTTTCAGAAGTTTATGGTCATGTCATTTTGAATTAGAAGTTATTAAAATTAAAGATGGACTCTTTCATGTATTTTATTATGAACTGGAACCTAATTTTACGTTTTTTTTTAGTTTATCAATAAAATCCAGAAGCAGAACGCGTGCGCACAAACGCGAGCCTCTTCAGAGTCCTGAGCTCAACTTTAAAAAGAAGACAATAGGCACTAAACAATGAAAAATCCCTAACAATTGGAAGAAAAAATATGAAATAGGACCAACGGTTAAAGACGTAAACAAAGACATAATAATTTTTTGCTTGAAAAGGGAAAGGCTAAATTTGATTTCATTGTCAATACTCCTTCAGAGCTAATTTGTAATGAGTTCAACTCAATTCGTCCACGCTAAATATGACCGTTATTCTGTTCGTTAATAGACAGGAGTAGGAGTGTGAATTGACATTCATGCTCAAGTGAAGAGCAAAGGAAAAAACTTATCTTTTTATTTATTAAACCACAGGATTTTGAAATTTGAACGGATTTTGGCTTCATTTAAAATATTGCTAGTAGCAGCCAACTAATAAAATCAGTCACATCATTTAGAGACATAATGGAATAAAACAGAAGAAAACGTAAGCTAAAATTTGGTAAAATTTTCAATATGAAATCTTTTTTTCACATACCTTTTCTGACAATCATTGCTCCGTCATCACACTCAGCCTTCCATCACACACTGTCGTCACTCCTCCACCTTGTCCATCATAGCTTCGTCCTCAACCTCAGCTCTCCTGTACACACTCCGGCACACCTCCACTCGCTCATCATCACTCCATCATAACTCTCAGCCCCTTATCACAGAATCCGGAGACTCCTCCGACCTGCCCATCATCACTCCATCATAACTCCCAGCCCCTTATCACAGAATCCGGAGACTCCTCCGACCTGCCCATCATCACTCCATCATAACTCTCAGCCCCTTATCACAGAATCCGGAGACTCCTCCGAAATACCCATCATCACTCCACTATCACTCGTCTTCCATCACGCACTCCCGTCGCACCTAGACACAGCCGATCCCTTTCATTACACAATATTGAACAGAACTCAATCCCTAACAGGTCCCAATGCCCGACAGTAACTGTCTAACAGAGGACTATTTATATCCATGATTTTGTTCAACAGAGAACGTGTCCAGCACTGCTGCATATCTAATACGGAACGGGAGTCAGCTTGAGTTTGCCGACCATGGGAATAATTAATAGCTTAATAGGCATAGTAAGCATAGTTTGCTGCTATTTAAATGCATGGTGATCAGAAGATTCATGAAAACAGTCAAAAAATAGTCGGCAACGTCTAAATAAGACGTTTTTATAAGTGAACGTTAAGATTTTGATTTGATTTGAGCCTCATTTCCACCCGAGCCTCAACGTGAGTCATAATAGGCTCCTCCGTAGGGCGCATGAACGTTAAGAGAGGAATAATGTGTCTACTCGAAAGTTGGCTTTAGTGGTAGCAAGATCCACTCATTGTTTAGTTAAAAAGACTTTATTTCAATTATATTTTGCTAGAAACAAGGTTCAGTAGTGCATGCTCGCTGCACATGTCTCAGAAGCTTGTTTAAAGCCTTTCATATAAATTGTTATTCAACATAAGGCATCTCTATTAAATAAGTTCATGTATAAAAAGTTCAATATTGCTTTGTTTTCAAGTAATCGAAAATTGTTCGTGATTTTGCATAGTTGACAATCCTTTGTGTGCGAAGGCATGAACTATGTCAAACATTGAAGTATAACTAACAAAACCATGAGCATCTATTCAGCGAAGTGCTTCTCATACCTCTGCAATAAATATATAACGATAAAATAATATTCAGAGCAATGTTCTTCACTGATACTACAACATTTTCCCCCGATCTATTTCACTCCCTCTCCCAACCAATATTCCCATCCATGCACACTTTATGACGACAACAGGTCTTATCGTTGGCCAATGGTTTTTATTGGAATCTTTTGCGCTGTACTCTAATTGAATAGTAGTATTTTTGTTGACATTTTCCCCACTAATAATATTTTACTCGCGCACCAAAGCTTGTGCATAAATACTTTGACGTTTGTTGAGCGGAAGGTTTGAGATACCAAAAGGTTAATTTATACAAACTCTCTACAATAAAATCTATGAAAATTGTAAATAAATGCATGCAGACGGGTTCGAAAGACACAGAAGAGGAGAAAAGTTTTCAAACTTAAAAATGTTGGGTTTGGAATGCAGTGGGAATCCGGAGGGATGACTGAAGGTATACACAGCATACCGAGAGTGGTAATGTAGCAAATGTACTCCTAGTGACATCTCGTGCATAGAGTCTACGATGAGAGACAAGCAGCATTTGCAGCATTTATAGGCTCCAGTGGAGTAATCTGATGGAATGATTCTAAGATCATACTTTAACAGGACCACACGCAATTGGAAAGAATTGAGAGCGCTTCGTTGATCGCCAAATACTATTGACATTAATTTCCTTCTGTATGCCGGAGCACAACTACTTTGATAGTGACTTACACATAAGATTGCGCACCAACTCCACTGCATGCTGACCAAGTAGGACGAGTGATTTAGGACATAACAGCCGCCAACTGCGCCTGCAGATTCATTAAAAAAGTTACAATCCACTCATACTTGGACGGGATAAAATGAATGAGCTGCGAAGTAGAATTACGTAACTACATTCTTATTCTCGCTCGAATAACATTGGACAGCTGATACGAATACGCAACGTTGCTTCGCAGCCTATAAATTTCGTCTGCACATTCATCCGAGCTGATGACTGGTCTAATTCCAACAGAAATCGCCACTGGCCAGCAAGTATGTATGGGAGATAATGGCACAGAACGGCTTGGTTGCCGTGAAAGCAGGTCAATTGCTGAGGCATTTTGTCCAAACATCCTCAGTGTATGTGAATAAATGACGCAAGTAAAGCTTACAACTAAGGTCAGTCAATTGATATGAGGACCTCACGCCGGGAACATCTTAGAGGTACCAGTGATGGCTCCAAGTGAGGGACAACAACAGGGAACTGCATTAACATGTGGTTCCCAAGAACACAAACCACCCCCTGAACCAACTTTCTGTCGTGAAAGGGACGCCACCTCCGGTATTGCTTAGACCCACCTCCTCCTGCGATGGTGGAGCCACGCCGGCGGACCGCATTAAAATCCGAATACACGCTGACATGTGCATGACGGGAATGTTACTACCAGTGCAGGCCCTGATATTAAAAATATATCAGTGAGAAAAGTTATGCCGACCCGCGGGTGCTCCCACAGACCACGCACCGATGTGATATTATGACTGAGACTGCCGGGTGCGATGGCTGAGCACGACAGCAGGACCGTGTTGGCTCAATGGTCGGCCAGTGCAAAAACTGAGAAGTGTGTGCGTATCTGTGCATGCATAGATGGCATTTCTGAAAGCTGGGGAATATTAGTGTAAAGGAAATCTAAGTATGATGCCGGTGTCTTATGTATATTTCGGTAGGTTTGACTTGGGTTCAGTAGATGGTGGCAAGGAAGACCAGATCTACAATCTTAATATAGAATTGTGTCCCCATTATATTGAAATGACGTTTGAAAGAAAGAACGTTGGTTTCCTCATGCAGCCCCTCATACAGCCCGTTGAAATAGGCAAAGCCGTGTTCTGTATTCTTTGTAGGGAGTTGCGGCTTGTGTGAGCAAGGTTAGAGAACCAGGCAGTGTTTGCATGGGAAATTAATCTAATGAATTGTTTGATTAGTGTTGTAATTGATTCGTTGGAGTGTCCGCAGGCAGTTGTGGAGAGTGCCCGGGTCACGTTCAATCTAACTTTGGTTTAATGCTAATGCTGATTATGTGGTATTTGAACGTTATTCCCGTGCGTATTTTACGCCAGGGATCGCGGTAGTGGGACTGTGAAGTATGGAAGAGTATTCGAATGTTCTATGAGGGCGGATGCGGTGTATAACTTCTGTCTGATATTAATAATGTGAAGGAAGACTTGCTTGCTGACACACTCATTCCATGTCCAGGTGTGTCCGACAGTTCAGGTACTGTTGGAGGTAAGCTGATGCGATATCGTGTAAGAGGTGTTGTGTGATCATTGTAAGGTGAACCGCATATGAACTGATGTAGGTGATTGGTTGTGTTGGTGGGAGCAGGTCGTGAATGAATGAGTTGAAGAGTGAAGAAATGAGACCGAAGATCTGGGTGACACCATTGGGAAAGCAGCTTTTTTTCTGATAGCTTCTTGTAGACTGTGAGTGCATGTCCGTCAGAGAGAAAATTAGCATATCAATGGCACGTGTCAAGGAGCGTTGTGATGACTTCTTGACGTGCAAGCCTGAGTGGATGGTCTGCGTGAGGTTGGTGAGGAGTGTGGTTGTGGAGTGTTGTAACCTGAAACCGTATTGTGTAGAGAAAAGTGGGATATGGACATTAATTTTGTTTAGAACTAGTCTCTTCAAAAATTTCCGAAGAGCTTGGGAAGGATATTGGACACATTTGAAGTAAGTTACACAACTTCAAGCGAGTGAGTGTGGGCTCCCACTGACAAGACAGATAAGAAAAACGTTACTGAGTTCATCAGAGCAGGTCAATAGAACGTAGAAATATGTCTTAATAGATACTTTTTGTCAAATGCTCTGATAATTAAACAAAACATAATGTGAACTTATATTACGACGGTTAATATATAACCACGAACATGGTACTGCATAATGAAACTTTATGAGTTTCAGATAACCATTCTGAACACTTGAATCCTTTCAAATTTCCATTGAGGAATCTCACTGTTCCATCCTTTCTTCACTCAACAGTGAGCTCTCTTTGTAGCCAAAGGCTCACAGGATCCAAATCTTCTCACACAACAGTGATTTCTCTTTTCATCAAAGTCTAGCTTGCACTCCTACGCCCCAGTCTCACACTCTTCGCCTACTCTCCATTCCCAGCCCAGCTTATTTCTGGCCCGCGCTGTCCTTTCCAAATCCAGGGATTCATTCCATGACTTAGTTTGTTGAGCTGGAGCATCGACTCGCCAAATGAATGGAATCTGATTGCATTGGTCTTCATTGAGAGTCCCCATCACAGTCCGGCCTTCATCAAGAGTTGCCATCACAGTCTGGCCTTCATTTAGAGTCACCGTCATGGACCGGCCTTCATCAAGAGTTGACACCAGAGTCTGGCCTTGATTAAGAGTCCCCATCACAGTCTGGCCTTCATTAAGAGTCCCCATCACAGACCGGCCTTCTTCAAGAGTTGACGTCAGAGTCTGGCCTTCATTAAGAGTCCCCATCACAGCCTGGCCTTCATTAAGAGTCCCCATCACAGACCGGCCTTCATCAAGAGTTGACATCAGAGTCTGGCCTTCATTAAGAGTTCCCCTCACAGTCTGGCCTTCATTATGAGTCCCCATCACAGGCCGGCCTTCATCAAGAGTTTATTTCAGAGTCTGGCCTTCATTAAGAGTCCCCGTCACAGACCGGCCTTTATCAAGAGTTACCATCACAGTCCGGCCAATTCAAAGGTTGCCATCACAGTCTAGCCACAAAATCAGAATTTACCTTCAGTGTCTGGCCTTTCTCGTGAATTGCCATCACAGTCCGACCATAATCCAGAGTTATCAACCTAGTCTGACCCTCATGTAATGTAGCCATCCCATGGGGGTGTTCATCCAGAAATGCCATCACAGTCTGACCTCCATCAAAAGTTACCATCACAGTCTAGCCTTCATCGAGAGTAGTGATCATAGTCTAGCCTTCATCGAGAGTAGCCATCATAGGCTAGCCTTCATCAAGAGTTACCATCACAGTCTAGCCTTCATCGAGAGTAGACATCATAGTCTAGCCTTCATCAAGAGTAGCCATCATAGTCTAGCCTTCATCAAGAGTTACCCTTACAGTCTAGCCTTCATCGAGAGTAGCCATCATAGTCTAGCCTTCATCGAGAGTAGCCATCATAGTCTAGCCTTCATCGACAGTAGCCATCATAGGCTAGCCTTCATCGACAGTAGCCATCATAGTCTAGCCTTCATCGAAAGTAGCCATCATTGTCTAGCCTTCATCAAGAGTAGCCATCATAGTCTAGCCTTCATCGAGTCTAGCCTTCATCATAGTCTGGTCTTAATTGAAAATCATCATCACAGCCTGGCCATCATCGAGATTCGCCATCATAGTCTGCTCATCGTCGAGAGTTGCCATCATGGTCTGGTCATCATCGAGAGTTGCCATCATAGTCTAGCAATCATCGAGATTCGCCATCATAGTCTGGTCTTTATTGAAAATCACCATCACAGTCTGGTCATCATAGAGAGTTGCCATCTTAGTCTGTTCTTCATTGAGGATTGCCTTCACAGTCTGGCCTCTATTTAAAACTGCCATCACCGTGCTGCCATACAAGGCTGCCCTTTTTTAATATGCTGCCATACTGGTCTAACTTTTTAAATGGAGCCATGTTAGACCGACCTCCTCCAAATACTGTCATGCTGGCCTGGCTTTCGCCCTATTCTGTCATGCTAGGCTGACTCCAAATGCTGTCATGTTGAGCTGACCCCCTCCAAATGCTGTCATGTTGAGCTGACCCCCTCCAAATGGTGTCATACTGGCCCGGTTTTCACCCTATCCTGTCATACTAGGCTGACTCCAAATGCTGTCATGTTGAGCTGACCCTCTCCAAATGCTGCTATGCTGGCCTGGCTTTCGCTCTATCCTGTCATGCTAGGCTGACTCCAAATGCTGTCATGTTGAGGTTACCCCCTCCGAATACTGCCATGCTGGCCCGGCATTCGCCCTATCCTGTCATGCTAGGCTAACTCCAAATGCTGTCATGTTGAGCTGACCCTCTCCAAATGCTACCATGCGGGCTGAATCTCTTTAAATATTATCATACCGTGTTGACTCTTTCAAATTCTGCCCTGCTGGGATGACATTCTTTAAAAACTACCTTGCTGTACTAACTGTCCAAATTTTGAATTGCCGGGCTGACTGGCTCTCTTTCCAAATGATGCCATATTCTGGTGACTTTCTTCAAATGCTGTCACACTGGGCTGACTCTCTTCAAATATTCTCACGCTGGGCTAGCCTTCTTTAAATACTGTCATCGTGAGCTAACCCTCTCCAAATACTACGGCCATTCTTGGCTAACCATCTGTAAATGCCGCACTTCTGGGCTGACTCTCACCAAACGCAGTCATGCTGGGCTGACTCTTTCGAATGCGGCCATACTGGGCTGAACCTCTCCAATGCTGCCATGTTTGATCTGACTCTCTTTGAATGCTGCACTGCTGGGGTACCATTGCTGCCCATCATCACGGATCACCTTCATTGGTTGTTCTTTATCACGTGCATTCCATCACATGATAGGAAGAAGAGGCGATGTGAGGAGCAGGTGTATAGACGAGCAAGACTGTGGGCTTAAGATAATTGGTTGGTGCGTTGAATAATGAATGATGAAAAGATTGAATAGGTAATGACCCATGAGGGCTTACGATTAAAAAGGCACTAATGAATTGCGAGAAATAATAAGTATAAAATAATGAACGAATTTAATTATATAAGGTGCGCATTGATGGAAAATCATGTGAATGGGATGAAGTTGAAAATAATAATAATTGATGAACGGCCGGAATTGATCTCCAACCTCTAGCCACGGGTTCAGCGCATGACTGACCGTCGAGCTTTCAGAGGCCACGAGAGGCAGCGATGGATGGATTGGCCACTATAATTGAAACAGAGAACGTCGCGTAAGGGCGCGGTAATAATTGGTTGATAAGACTGACTTCATTATGAATATGATTATTGGCTCTTTCAGAAGGAATTTTAAGCGATGGGTGTACTACACTTTCGGTCCATATAGGAGAGGAGAGAGCATGCATTGCAGGGTGAAAATTATGGACATAGTTGCCTATGTGCGCATATATTACAAAAATTCACATGTTGGCATTTGCAAATAAAAAGATCCAGTAAGTGGGGATGAATATAAAAAATGTGACGTAATGTCACAAACGGAAATGTCGGGGAGTTGGTGACAGTAAGGTTGAACAGTGATAGGGAGTTGGTGACAGTAAGGTTGAATAGTGTTAGGGAGTTAGTGACAGTAAGGTTAAACAGTGCTAGGGAGTACGCACGCGATGGTGCAAGAAGTGGTAAGATACAATGAAAGTACCTAATAATGGGGTATAGTCTGACCAGCTAATCCGCTATACAATCATTACATGACGACGCTGGGTGGTGGCTAATATAAATGAGATACCGTGACTAGTATCACAAAAAAACAGAAATATACAGTGAACGGCACGGAATGAATTGGCATTGGTGGCAAGGATCGCTAGGGATTGATAGTCAATTACACACGAGGTACAAGGATAGGGTTACTACGATGAACACTTAGTGCGGCATAGTTCGACAACCTGTGTTATACGGTCACATGGTCAATATCCTTGATAGTGAAATGGCAAAACGATGCACAGAGATGGCAGAATAATATACGACACGAAATCATATTAAAGATATTAACGACAAAAAACTAACATTACATCGGAAGAGTAGAACTAAATTAATTATACTTTCGCGGCATGAGATGGTGGAATGAAATAATGTGCAATTGCGTTGAGTAATCGATTGCCGAAATCACAAGTAGTTGGTATAATAACTGCACACGTTATAAATCACCATATCATGGTAATACTATGAAAACACAGAGATATGATTGTGCGGCGCAAAAACATGTCGATGCAATGAAAGAAAAAAATAAATACCCGAATACAACCGACCACGTTGGACTTACGTAAGGATGGAGACTGGTGGGAAGGCTTGAATTGAAACGTGACTACCTATTTGTAAACACGGCCTGCACACTGAACGATGACGCACTAAACATTGCGCGGGACGATGGCTTCAAATGTGGCGACCCGAGTTGGAGACGTTGGTTTGGTACCGCACGACAGGCAGAACTAATGCGCTGATGGAAGGGGTTAGGGTGAGACGACCTGAAAAAGTGTTGGCATTGGTGGCTGACGGTAATAAAGTGGCACTGAATTTAACGGCGCCACGGAGCGCTAAGTGCTGATAGAAGAGTCGGTTGTTTGGTCGAGATGAAATGAAAAGTCACTCAGAACACTAGTGCTTGTGATTACGGTGGAGCTTGTTGAGTTGGTCGGTTGAAGGGATGCTACTGGTGTCGGGCAAGCACTGAAATGTAGGATGTTACTTAAAGCACACTTGGCATGTGAGATGAGATGTGCAGCTGTGACGATAGGTTGGCGAGACTGCGCGGCTGAATGCGGATGAAGACGGTGGAGTTGTGTTGACGATTGAGTGAGGTTAATTGAGTTGAACGGTTGACGAGTAAGGTGAATAGCCGTCATCAAGATCGGATGAACGGCTTGAAGTTGTCTCGCTGTAAAGTATGGTATTTCCATCGCTGAAATAAGCTAAGTCCAGCGTGCAGCGCATTTGCTCTGGGCGAGGCGGCCCTTCGGAGCGTAAATACAACCTTTTCGACTGCCGTGCATGAGTAGACGACCACAGCGAGCAGCAGTGGTAGACATACGCACATACAGACGTATGGAAATGGGAGCTGAATTCTAAATACGGGAATGAGTGCTTACGAACGATAGAATATGGTATGGCATGTTTTAACAAAAATTAAGTGATAATAAATTAATATTAACGTAAAAGTCTGTCAAGGTTATATAAGAACATCAACCTATTATAACATAGCTCCCTTGGTAATTTAGCACTTCTATGCATGCTCTGTGTCTGGCAGCTGAGGTACGAGTTGAGTGAAGTACAACTGAGCGAGAGAGTTAGAGTGAAAGAAAGGTAAAGCCGACTCTAAGTGAACGTTGCAGCAACTGTACACAGTAAATAACACTTGAAGTAGGAAATAGTTACGCTGATATTGTTCGAATTTAGCTAAGAGAATTATTAATTTTTATTTATAAGTAAAAATATGATGTTATTTTGACTGAGCTAGTAAGGCTTGGTTGAAAGAACAATACTGGATATGTGGCAAAAAAAAGACTGGCATGGCCTGGCCGGAAGAACTGAAGGGATGTGACGGTTGGTGTTGTTTGCTCACTTTGGCGATTGGTTCTGGATAATAAACAACGAGCCCGCATCGAGAGGTCTGTGTGCACGTGACATCAGAAAGAGATGATGGAGATGTTTATCACTTTTGGCTATTTGGCAATTACACTGCAACAAAAACGAAATCTCATTCGGAGGATCCTGACGGAAATGGTGAGATACATGATGGGCCTAACAACCATATTTTATGACCGCTTGCAAGCAGATGTGCTATGGCATGTTACCCAAGAGTAACGAGTGTAAGAACCTCGGAATGCATATCATGAGATTGCTCGATGAGCACATATGGACTGAGCATGACGAGCATAATTTAGCATGGACATGGAGTATGAATGAGATTGACTTATAAAATATTTGAGTTACACGTGAATGCAAGAATTAATAATATGTAGTTATTACAATAGTGAGGCAATAGTAAGGTATAAGTAGTAGATAAAACATAGTACAGTATGGTAGGGCAGCTATAGTAGGGCGCTTGTGGTGAGGAAAAGCGCAAGGCGAAGCCGAAGACGTGGCTTCCCAATACTCTCTTTTTTGATGATTTGTTTGGCAGCTAATCTCGGATTGTGGAGCCAGCCGGGACTTGTTGGTTAGCAAACATGGCTGCTGGGGAGCAAATAATTCCAGGCTCACCTATCTACAGCCTGTCGGTCACTGCCCAGTGTAAGATCACTGCCTAGTGTGCGGACACTGCCCAGGGTGCGGTCACTGCCCAGTGTGCGGTCACTGCCCAGTGTGCGGTCACTGCCCAGTGTGCGATCATTGCCCAGTGTGCGGTCACTGCTCAATGTGCGGTTACTGTGCAGTGTGCGGTCACTGCCAGGTGTGCGATCACTGCCCAGTGTGTGGTCACTGCCCAGTGTGCGGTTACTGCACAGTGTGCGGTTACTGCACAGTGTGCGGTCACTGCCCAGTGTGCGGTCACTGCCCAGTGTGCGGTCACTGCCTAGTGTGCGGTCAATGCCCAGTGTGCGATCAGTGCCTAGTGTGCGGACACTGCCCAGTGGGCGGTCACTGCCCAGTGTGCGGTCACTGCTCAGTGTGCGGTCACTGCCCAGTGTGCGATCACTGCCCAGTGTGCGATCACTGCCCAGTGTGCGGTCACTGCCCAGTGTGCGATCATTGCCCAGTGTGCGATCACTGCCCAGTGTGCGGTCACTGCGCAGTGTCACGGCGGTCACTGCACAGTGTGACGGTGGTCACTGCGCAGTGCGGCAGTCATCGAGCAGTGTGACGGCGGTCAGTGTAGTGTGTCGGTCACTGAGCATCGTGACGGCAGTCACAATGCAATGTGGCGGTCACTTCTCAATAAGTCAGTTCGAAGACAGTTGTATGTCCAAACCATCTATGCGAGCAACTCAACGGTTCTATGAGAAACATGTTCATGCTTCCAGACGCACACCGACCTCTTTTCTCCTTCAAGTTCCATAGCCTTCTGGTCACACTTCCGCTTACATGACTGTGGTATGTAAATATATGAGACTTAGCATAAACATATCACCATCGTCTGACCAGCGCCGCACTATAACTTCACTGACCACTCATCACGGTCACTTCACCGTTGCCCTACCGTCGTTTCACTGTTGCATCACCGTCGTCTCATCATCACCGTACCGTCACCTCACAGTGGTCTCCCCATCGCCTTACCGTCGCCTCACCGTCGCTCTACCGTTGCCTCACCATCACCTCACCGTCGGCTCCCCATCATATCCCCTTCGCCTCACCCTCGCCTCACTGTCACCTCACCCTCGCCTCACCGTCGTCTTGTCTTCGACTCACCGTCGCTCCCTAATCTTCCCAGAGGCAGCAGTAACAGCATTGTCATCCTCATCTCACTCGGAACGGCCTCCGGCAGGCCCAGAACGAGATGCTGACATGTTATGGAGGTGTGCCAATTACACGACTTCGATCGAAACGTCGTCTAGACAAGTGACCGACTTGTTCGGGACCTGTCTGAAGCTGCGCTGTCACACTGACTGCTCGAGTTTGGGATTATATAGAGGTACAGTCCGCTTAGACTTTGAGACGGTAACACGGGGACGATCGGACACGCTGCTGGCAGCTTGTTGAAGATTTCGTGATGCAGTTTCGATGTCAGGATGCCCTTGCTGTCTACCGGCGTCATAGAGGGTTGACACTAGACTTCGGTTGACGTAGCTCACCCTACTGTGAACTGTGGTTTGAGTGGGTTGATGACGAATAGATGCTTTGTCGATCCCTTGAGATTCTGTTTACCAGAAAAACTACTTTCACTATTTATGTTATTATATATAAAAACTTAAATCGATTAAATTCTACAGTGGATAATAAACTTATTATATTTTGGGATGCCTGAACTTTATGCAGCCTGAATGAGAAGAAACTGTTGGGATCTACCAGAGAACGCACGATCAGGGAAGAGAGAGAAGTCAACGTACATAAAAACCCACTATAATGGGCTTCATTGACGAAAATACGTGACAGATGAAAGAAGAAAAATATTACGTTTTGCAAGGCTCACTTTCACTTTACTCCGTGGAGTTTCAGTAAAGATAAATGCATAATCAACTGCTTGTGATCGCTCGCAGATCAGACATCTAGCATCTTCAAAACAAAGATAGACCAAGTGAGATCTTTCGGAAAAGCTCTTGCATCATGATCTGTCCGCCATTACTTAACAGTAACTAATGACATGTCTGTCATTGTTTAACAGTGACCAACAGTGGCTTGATGCACAAAAGTTCCGCCATGCCACCAATGCGTTTATAAGAATTGACTATCAACATACCTTAAGAAGCCTATTGGAAGTGCTAATGCAAATGATCGTGCCCACTCGTGAGGCTGTAATGCACCTTTTAATTCAGGTAGGCTAACGAATGCGAGGCTTTAGGGTAAAAACAAAGTATGCGAAGAGGATTCTTCTGGCTAGCAAAGCCCTATGCAGCGACCGTTCCCTTCCCCATAACTGCTACCGAGAAGCACTTTTCTTACAACAACAGTAACAGTGCAGCTATGAAAGAAAAGGAATAAAAGAGGGTAGTCTCTTACGACCAGCTACTATGGCAACAATGAGAGTATTCTGCCTGTCCATTTTATAGGGCTACTGGTGGCGGAACAGATAAGCAGAGCAGGTAAGTGGCAGACATTAGTCCTATTGCCGCTGTTGCAAGCAGGTTAGAACTGGCGGAGCGGAGAGGATCAGAGCAGGTTAGTGGCAGACATTAGTCACATTGCCGCTGCTACAAGCAGATTGCAACTGGCGGAGCAGAGAGATGCAGATCAGGTGATGACGGCAGCTATTTTCGTACTGTAGGTGCTGCAAACAGACGACTGCTGGCGGAGCAGAGAATGCAGAGCAGTACAATAGCAGCAATCAGTCGTATTGCAGGCACTGCAAGCAGACGACTACTGGTGGAGGAGAGAGGATTAGAGCATGGCAGTGTCAACCATTAGTCGTATAGCAGGCACTGAAAGCTGACGACTGCTGGGGAAGGAGGAGAGAGGACCAGAACATGGCAGTGTAAGACCTTAGTCGTATTGCAGGTTCTGCCAACAGACTATTGCTACCGAAGGAGACAGTGGTAGCCATTATTTGTGCTTCTCAGCTGGCTGTAAACAGCGTGTTATCTGAGTAGGTAACACTTGAGCTAGGGTGTTATCTGAGTGGGTTTTTGAGAGTTGTGTTGTTTTTTAAATGACCGCCGTCAGATGAAATACACTTCTCAATACGACAGCTAAAACTGGTGACGACAGTCCCGAGCTTATCACGGATGATCCAGACGATGACTCCACTCTCTTCTTTCTTGCGTTCATTAAGAGATGCAGGCTCTGATCTAAATACACGGTCACTGACGTAACCTCCGAAAAAGTGGTCGAGTGAATAAAGGTCAGGAAATCTTGGTGGCTATGGGAACTCACTCCTGTGTGATATAAATTTATTAGAAAAATCGAATGGTCAACTTGTCCATTGCATCGTTTGAGAAGCGCGCAGGGGCTCAGTCTTGCTGGAACTACAGCTCTGAGGTCCGTCTGCGTGTAAAAAATACTTCCAGCATCTTCAAAGAAGAACGGACTATGAATTGTCGTTGCAATCAGTTCACAACACAAGGCTATCTTAGGAGATAATAATTTTACCAACATTAACGCAAACTTCGTGGGTGGCCCCTTCCGGATTTTTTTTTTTTGGCATACTAGTCAAGTAAATATGGTATTCATCGCAGAAAATAATTTGATCAAAATGGATGCTGCCTCTCAAAACCATTTCTCTAACTCTCACACAGAAATCAGGCATTTTCATGAAATCATTGAGAAGCGTATTGCAGCTGACGGCAGTCAGTTTGAAAAATAACTGTATTTGAAACTGAAAAAAAAAATCATTCGAAATGAGCTTTGTTTCAACTTCCTATCTGATACGAACAAAGTTGCAGCGATCTTAAAATGTATTCACTTTTAGGCATCGTAGGCCGTATAGTTGATAAAGAGCCAGAACATTTGCATGCAAACGGGAGAATGTGTCCGAGACAAGTAAAGGTGTCTCCGAACAACGCATTTGGGGGTCTTTTAGCCCGCTTGCATGAGAGAAACTCCTCGCATTTTCTTAAGAATCATGAACGCATTGAAATAATCTAACCTCTACCGCACACTTGTACAAATTCACACGACACCTTCCCCAACTTCTGGTCATTGTGTAAGCCTAGATCTCTCTTACATATATGCCTAATCATGTTGAATCACTTCTTATTTTAGCATTGATTTGCAATAATTCCAAAGGGTTCAAGCTCGACATCCCTTGAAGGCTTTGAAGGCTTTTAAAATCGATTGAGCATTGGCCAAATTAAGCTTGTAAAAGTTCGTGATGTGAAACTCCCGTTGGTTTAAATATCTACGGTCGTCGTTAAATTTATTTCCACAGTGAATTTGGATCGTAGAAATTGTACTGTTTTTAGTTGTTTTAAATTCATTGAAACCCCGGCCAAAGTGGATAAATCTACAGTAATCAATTGGTACCTTCGAGAGGAACATCGTTTAGGAGAGGGTGCGGGATCTCGTTCATATTAATTGTCGCAGTATCACGACTGGGAAATATTTTCAACCCCCAACAACTTCAAGTCAAGGCAGTGACGTCAACTCGAACCTATCGATAAATGCGATGGAGAAGCACCTTATTGTCAGGTAGTGCATCCTCCTCTACCCACACGGACAGATGTTACACGCTCATTCCACTGTTTAAGTTTGCAGCCCACAGCGATGTAAGTAACTAGTCACTGCCTGCAGCGGTTAGTCATCCGGGCTGTGTGACATCATCTCAAACTTACTGATAGTGAATAAGTCTTGTCCTCTGCATTTCTTGTAAAGCACTATACAACACCAAATAGTATCACTATCAGACCAAATGAATCGAAGATATATTTGATGTTTAGGAAGGGATGCCATCTGACGAAAATACAAAAATCGACTGAGGTTTTAAAAATCCAGATTTTAGCAATAGCATACGTTTCTTTTTGCCGTTGCATTTGAAGCAAACCCCGACCAATTACTTAACTGTAAACTTGATTCAAAATATAAATTTGAAGTTCAAGAAACTCAGTAATGGATGTTTTCTCCAGGTGGCCCCTCACACTCTCTATTGAATGAATCTGTACACAGCCCTTCTTTGTAGCCTTGATACATCCTTCTATTTTGTTGTTTAAAATATGGCGTCCTTCAATAGATCAGTATTGAGCGTTTGTGAAAAGTAACATACACAGTAAAACATTAAATTGGTCCATTCATGAAGACAGCACAGCAGCTGGTTGGCTGTGGATGGGAGTAAA
Source organism: Gammarus roeselii (assembly GCA_016164225.1). Lineage (NCBI taxonomy): Eukaryota > Metazoa > Arthropoda > Malacostraca > Amphipoda > Gammaridae > Gammarus > Gammarus roeselii. The sequence goes on along the minus strand of SDVV010000011.1, from coordinate 1,766 downwards.
GAATTGCTCCGCAGTCTAAATATAGCGCAGGAATAACAGGAAAAAAGGATGCAACACTTGATCATGGGAGTATAGAAGCTGTACCGGTTTTGTGATAGCTGCACGTCCATTGCAGCTATCACATTTTTTTTTCTCTGCATCTATTGCTGTATTCGAACCCCACGCTACGTTTTACTCCATGCAGTAGCTGGTCCAAGCTCTGAGACGTTATTCCGAGCCCATTTATATACTTAGAAGTTAAATGGAACGTGAATGCTTATTCCAAAACACAGAAAATTCAATCATGAATTATTTCAAATATATTCGTACATAAACGCAAAGGTACAGCGGTGTCCCTCACCCAGAGGGCGCCTCGAGTCTGGTGAAACGATTCAACTGGCCTGGAGAATTTTAGCATTTCTTTGTCTATGTTGTAGAGAATTAATTCTTCTTATTGTAAATGCCCAGCTCTTCTACACACAGTTGTTGTATTCTGAACACAACAACTGTGTTCAGAATACAGGCCTGATGATGAGTTCATAGAGCCTGACTTGGCATTATCGAAGATAACTTCTACTAAATTTGTGGACAATGTAGTTTTTGAGCACGAATGAGCAACGTTCAACGAACGCGAATGCGCACCTTTCAATGAGCACGAGAGCACCGTTCAATGAGCACGAATGAGCACCGTTCAATGAGCACGAATGAGCTGTTTAGTAAGCACGAATGAGCACAGTTCAATGAGCACGAATGAGCACCGTTCAATGAGCACGAATGAGCACCGTTCAATGAGCACGAATGAGCACCGTTCAATGAGCACGAATGAGCTGTTTAGTAAGCACGAATGAGCACCGTTCAATGAGCACCGTTCGGTCAAGGAAGCCTCTCGATGCCAATGAGCGTAATTCAATTTGAGACAAGTTCCAATACTTTTATTCTAACACTACTCTGTATGTACGATTGTCTGAAACGAAATTACGAAATAAAACTAAAAATGTTCAATAACTTGACAGCGGCGATACCTTTGGCCACAAAAATACGAACTTCTGCCGTTCGAGGGCACTCCCAACGCCCCTTCCAAGTTTCATCAAAATCGGTCCAATGGCCTCGGCGAAGTTGAAGGACGCATGAACACGAAAAAAGACAACTGGCGAACACACTGATGTGAAGACATTAGAGTATCATGATTCATATAATAAGGCCCCACGACCGATATCCGCGTTCCCCCTATAAATTCACTTTTAACCAGATTATATGAGTTATTAGAGACGATACAATTTTTGTCCCATGAACGTGGCAGGAAACGTAACAACTGACGGAGAGTAGAGCGTGACAGCAGGGCGGATCATGGCAGAAGCGTAGATCGTGACAGCATGGCGGATCACAGCAGTAGAGTGGAGAGTGACAGCAGGGCGAATCACAGCAGTAGAGTGGAGCGTGACAGCAGGGCGGATCATAGCAGAAGCGTAGACCGTGACAGCATGGCGGATCACAGCAGTAGAGTGGAGCGTGACAGCAGGGCGGATCACAGCAGTAGAGTAGAGCGTGACAGCAGGACGGATCATGGCAGTAGAGTAGAGCGTGACAGCATGGCAGATCATAGCAGTAGAGTAGAGCGTGACAGCAGGGCGGATCATGGCAGAAGCGTAGATCGTGACAGCATGGCGGATCACAGCAGTAGAGTGGAGAGTGACAGCAGGGCGAATCACAGCAGTAGAGTGGAGCGTGACAGCAGGGCGGATCATAGCAGAAGCGTAGACCGTGACAGCATGGCGGATCACAGCAGT